>VWPW01019735.1:1211-18331 GCA_013389825.1 Crypturellus undulatus
GGGGGTTTTGGCGGCAGGGACCATGGCAACGGGGCGGCGGGGTTGCCATGGCAGCGAGGGGGGCCCCTTGGCAATGGCGGGACCGGGGCCTGTGGGGATGGGAGGCCATTAGCGAGCGGGCGGCACGAGGAGGGCCCTTGGCCATGGGAACCCGGAACAGGGGGGGCCATGGCAGTGCCGGGGGGGACACGGCAAAATGGGGACGTGGCCCTGGGTGCCTGCGGCTGGAAAACGAAACAGGAAGAGCCCCGTGAGGAAGCAGCTCGGACAGGAAAGCTCCTCCGATCTGTTTTGGGTTTTCCAAACTAAATGCCTCCAGGACATGCGGTTAACGCTACCGGCCTGAGCTTTCTTGCCCTCACAAAGTCACCGTTCCCCTGATTTCACCGCCTGCAAATGCAGCATTTTGATAACGCGTTGCCCTCCCCTCGTCCCTCGACGTCTGCTGTACGCTATAGCAAGAACCCCTTGGTGAAAACTTCCGAAAAACAACAGCAAAAACAGGTGCGTCTGCTAAAAAACACATTTATTGCTGCTGCTAATGGCTCTTTTGGGTTGCTCTGTGCCCGCAGTGAAGCGCTTCAAGAAGATGCACCTCACGGCCGAGGACTGCCGGGCCATGGCGCAGGCTGCGGACGCCCTCACGCAGCCGCTGGGCCGGAGGCCGACGAGTGGCGACGGCAACAGGGGCCTCTATCCCACGCGCCGGGCGAGAAGACCCCGAGGAGGTACCGGGTTGGGTGGCCACAACAGGGGGGACCCACGAGGGACCCCCACGATTCGCACCGTGTGGGGACGGCATCCTCCGCGGTGCCGAAACCACGGGGGTTTTGCAAACGGATAAGGCTTGGAGCTAATCTACGCGGGATGGATAAGCAGGGGGGAGATTTGAGAAGCAGAAGGGGAAAAAATATATTAAATATTATCCCCGAATGCTCAGGTCATCTAGAGAGTGAGATTTAGGAGCACTGCAACTGCCTGGCTAATGTGGGACCCTCTCTGTGCCTGGGTTAAGCTGGGCTTAAGAGAGATCTGCTGCTGAGCCGAGAGCCTAGAGTCCAAGGTTCTGTGCTTGCAGACACACTTTTCATTTCCCATTTTTGTTTTTCATGTATAAGCCCCAAAAAGGTATCTTTGGCAGGTTCAGTTTTAAAATCTACTAACCTTCAATCCTCCAGGTTTTGGGAGTATCGGGCATTAATCAGGGAGCTGCTTTTTTGTTTGTTTTCTTTAAGCAGCGAGCGTCTTACAAATCAGGTCTCCTTAAGCCATGCCCCTATGGGCACCCAGAAATAAAACACATTCAAATCAGCAGTAGTTCCTTGTGATTTTTCTTTTTTAAAGATATTTTCCCCGGGTTTCCTCTTAGCTAAGCATCAGGAGAGGGTGCAGGCTAGGAGCAGGATGGGATGGATGCCGTCAACACCAGTAAGTTGAAGCACCAGGAAGGTTGCAGGAGGTGCCAGGGCAGTGCCCATGTGCTGTCAGAGCACAGCGAGGCTGCCCAGACCACATTGTTGCCAAGTTTTAGTTTCCTTTTTGCTCTCCAGTGTTTTTTTTGCCTTGCAGCCAGAAGGAGACTGGTGAGAAAAGTCTGTTTATCCTTTTAAAAGTGGTTGTGTCTCTCATTCAGGGCTACAAGCAGCCTGCAAACGCTCAGTGCAGTGACCCAGAGAAGCAGCCAAACCCTAAACTGTCCCAAAATCTGAGTTCCCTTTTTGTTTCACCAGGTTCACAGCAGTAAAGAACCACTAAAAGCCCTGCCTCGGTCTCAGAGTTGTACCACAGCAAATCGAGTCTGGCATTTTTATGCTTCTTCCCTGCCTGTGTCTTAGGGTGGAAATATCCCCCATCTAGTTCAATGTGTAGCCTTGTTTATGTTTAATGCACTTGTGGTTGGTTGTGTTAGCTGGAGATTGCTAATCTGGGAGGTACAGATTAATATGGGCCGTATTTTTTTCTAGAAGCTCTAGGAGCTGCCAGAAATACTCAAAAAATGCCTGGATTATGTGGATAGTGCAAGGAGATGAATTTTGACCTCCATGGTCAAAAGAGGCAACGGGAAGCAGAACAATTCACCTGTAATCAAGCCCATAAATCCACGAGGGAATAAATGCAGCCTCTCCTCTCCTTATCAGCTGGGAGCACTGAGTTTTACACCGTTTTCTGTGGACTTCACTAATGTCCTTCCTTTTTGCCTAGGCCAAGGTCAGCAGAACAGCATCACCAATTACTTCAAGAGGTCTAAGACACAGCAGGAAGGTGCAGGGGGGACACAGAGCCATGGAATCAAAGAAGAGGAGCTACCTGATCTCTCCTTCGGTGAAGCTAATGAGTCCTTTAGCAATGCAGAGGATCCCTTCTCATTCCTAAAGGATGAAGATGATGCACCAGCTCCCAAGGAAGGCTCCCCCTCCGGAAAAAGGACACTGTCCACTCCACTTGCAAGTGACTACAGCAAGAAGTACCTGTGGGATGAGCCTGAGGAGAAGCCACGGGTGCCCCATCCAGCACACGGGCAAATCAAGCAAGAGGAGAGCCGAATCAAGCAGGAACTCGATGACATGGAAGTCGAACCCATTCCTGACGCTTGCTACGGGCTCCTGGGCACCCGGAGCTGGGACGTGCCTCAGGGCAGCATGGAGAAGCTGCCCGCTGAAGTCCTGAGGAAGATCTTTGCTTTCCTCCCGGTCGCTGATCTGTACCAGAGCCTGGGCCTGGTGTGTCACCTTTGGAGGCAGATTGTCACTGATCCTCTGGTAAGGGCTGCTATGACACTCCTCTGAGCCTGGCGCTTCTCTTGCTGCTCTGTTATGTCTCAGCCTCGTGGCTGCATGTGTTGCTCTTGGAATGTCCATCCTATGTCTATTTTTTACCTTTGAAACCAATTTACTGCTTCCCTAATTGTCCCCTCACCCCTTCCTATTAGGTCTCTTGTCAGTTTGGTCTTCAGGGAACACTCTTCACTCATTCCTACCTGTTGAAATGCCAACCTGTATCAGGAGACCAGGTTTGGAATAGTTTCCTTTGCTGCAGTCTTTCCATGCATGGAAAGAGCATCCTGATCCTCCACAAAATCCCTCTACATTGTTTTTCTTGTAACCTTTTTTCTTCTACCGTGGATCAAGCAGGAAATTCAGGCTGCAAGACAGGGCAGTTTCCTCTCCTGGCTGCTCTGTGTCACCAACCCCCTTTCCGATATGTGTGTGATGTTTCTTGGAGCCAAACACGTTTTGTGGATGAGCGTTTAACTCTGTTTTTTCTTATGGGGCTTCTTTTTTTCTGCCACCTTGCAGTTCATCCCATGGAAAAAGCTTTACCATCAATATGTGATGAAGGAGCCCACAGCCCTGCACAGCGTTGGGCAGTGCTTGGAGCGTTATGGCATAGCAAAGGAGCAGGAGGAATGTGTGGTGGGCATGATCAGGTGAGTCTGCTTCAGCACGTGGTTTTGGAGGGGCAGATCCTCTCACCTTCTTTGCTTTGAGTCTTCTGCTTCATTCTGTTAACTTCCATCAGGAAGGATTATATGAGCCATAGACAGCACCTCTTTTTGGAGATTCATAATGAGAGGAAAAGAGGTAAAGGGCACAAACTGCAGGGTGGTAAATTCCAGTTATGTAGCAGGAGAGTGGTCAAACACTAGTGCAGAAAGGTGGGAATCTCTATATGGAGATACTCATCTGGACAAATAACCAATATTCTCACTGGGACAAATAACCAAACCTTGAAGTTGGCCCTCTTTTGAGCATGGGTTTGGATCAAGTGGCTCCTGAAGTCCCTTCTGACAGTTCAACCTTTGTTTAGTTGCAAGTTATACACGAAAACATCCTCAAAATAGCAATTATTGTCACCAAGGCACTGGGGCACCCAGGGATGACTAGATGGAGCACGAGGCACTGTGGATGCACCAGGAAACATGGTCCTCAGTGCCCATGAGCTTCTCCCAATCACTTCATCCTGGGGCCAATACCTTTAAGTGGAGAATAATTAATCTTATCGTCAAGGCCTGGGATTGCTTTGTGGTAGACTCCACATCCACACACAAAAATTGGGTATGTCAAAAAAAGTGGATGTCAGCAAGGAGCTGCGAGCTTCTCACAACCTGGATTTGGGTCTTGCAGGAATATTTCTAGGATGGACCCGTGCGTCAGGGCACAGCAATGGAGAGGGGGCTGCCAGGAGCACCAAGAGGAGCGAGAGGATGAACTAACAGTTAAATGGTGGAAAGAGACAGGTCAAACAGGGTTAAAAGCGAGGCAGATCCCTGCTCTGCAAAGAGACCTAAAAACTATTAGTGCTCCTAGTAGAGGACTGTATTTATGCGATATCTAAATGTGAGTAAACTCATTTAATGGGGTTTATCTGCAAGTTCTGCTGTTGCTGTTCCGCACAGGTGCGTGTCTGCCATTCATACCAGCCAGAGCGTCAATCCCAGCGCCGTTCTCCAGTGCCTAAGGAGCCACCACCTCTTCCCAAAAGCTGCAGCCTGCATCGCCGGCCAAACACCGCAATTCCAGAACAGCATGAGGGTAGGTTGAAGCCATTTTCCCATATTCCAGTTATTCCCGGCTGTGCGCCCTGACTCGGTCCTTCTTGTTGCCGCCACCAGCCTGAGGCCATGTGGGCGATAGTGACAACCATGGTGCTTTTCTCTGACGGCATCCGGGACATCCAGACGCTGATGGAGCGGCTGTGGAGACCGAGCTCTACCCTGTCCTTCGTGGATGTGACCGAGACACTTTACTGCATAGCCACGCTGCTCTATGCCATGAGAGAGGCAGACATCGCCATCTCCAACAGGTAAGAGCATGGGGAAAAACAGCAGAGCAATTTCTATAATCTCTGAGCAACCTGTTTTCCTTTGTGTTTTCCTGAGGAGCCTGTGGCACAGAGCAGATTTAGGAGCAGCAGTTTCATGCCCAGGGGAGCTTAATCTCACCCAGCCACACATTTGAGGGCAGTCCTGGTTATGGAGGGCCTTTTAGATGATGTTATATTCTAGAAAGCAATAGTATAAAACACATTTGTTTTCCAGCTCCATAGACCTGCTCCAGTGGGAGTTTGGAATACTGGGAATTGTAAAATAAATCACAGGAACATTCCAATGACATTTGCTTTGATTCTCGTACTGTTTCATAGTCTGCTTGTTTTTTAGAAGACTGTGTGTAAGAAAAAGAGATTTTTTTTCTCCCTGAAACAGCAGCAGGAATCTTTGAAATAGAGGTTTAAAAGCTGCCGTAGAAACATTTAATTAGAAATACAGACATACCAGTAGAAACATTTAAATACAGTAATTTTTTCCTGCTACTGGTCCTGAGGCTGACACTTTACCCCTCTGTCTAAATGATGCCATAACTTGATGTCATTAACTTGAGTAAATGGCCGTTAAGGACCTGGCAGGCAAAGGGTCCAGCACAGGAGCAATGAGAGGCAAGTATAAAAGTCCCCCGTGTCCCATCCCTGTCCCCTTGAACAATCTAGACCACAAGAAGAATGAACGACAGCGTCTTTTCTGTTTGTGATATAAATTGCCAGGAGGAAAGATGCCCTTGAGGAACCATGTGAGATATTTCCTGGGCAACAGTGACCTCGAGGTGTCTGCTGTTAGGTGAGAGCTGCAAAGCTGCAGGAAAAGTCACGAGCAATGACAGCAATGTCATCCCTGGAGTCTGATGCTGAATGGGGAGGGAAGTTAATTGTAAACCAGCTAAGTAATGCCAGAGACACTGCGTTCCTCTACAGGCAGCAGCAAAACACCTAGAAGTGGTTTTGTCAGGGCTAACAAGCTTGTATGAAATAACCATAAACCTCTTGCTGAAATTAATTTACCTTTGAGGCCAAAATGAGCCCCAGCTGCTCTCTCCTTGGACTCTCTGTTGCTGATCATGGTCCAGAGAGCCAAAGGACTCTGATCCCAGGTCCTGTTTGCACAGCTCACAGGCACAGATCTCTCCTCATGCCACTTTTGCAGGCATATCTCAAAGTTTAACTAATGGCACTTGGAAATATTAATGTTGGCATTTGCACTAACTGCTTCCTGCATCCCGCAGTCTGTCTCAGCGTTGTCTCCGATGGCTTCGCATTTGTGCCTGATGCCCCGCAATATCCTCAGTGTTTCACTGAGCAAACAGAAAACTTTCTCCTGAATTTAAGCAGAAAAGCTCTTGCCAGGCTGCTGCCCTCAGCATTTTGGAGCTTTTGCCTTGCTGGGCTCATTGTCCTTGTTGCACAGGCAGGTTTGTCCCCTCCACGAAAGAACTAGGGTGCCGTAATCCAGATACAGGCAGCTTGCTGGCAAGGATGGCTTCCACGCACTTTGTGCATAGCTCATTGGCAGGATTAAAGATCTTAGAAGCCTTTTAGGTAACTGCAGAACTTCAATTTGTTCTTGTTGATATTTCAGCAGTGGATTCTCTTTTGTCCTTTCTACCAGGATCCATTACAACATTTTCTACTGCTTGTATCTGATGGAAAACGGCTCCGTAACTGCAGAGGCAGAGGAGGAAACACCTGCTTCACGCTACAGGCGAGACCTCTGGGCCAGGTAATGTTCAAGCAGAATTGAGCAATGCACCCAAACACGCAGCTCCCCAGCGGAGCGCTGAACCTCGGAGCAGGGATTTTATGCCATGATTCAAAGTTTCTTAATGACTCGTGCAAAGCCTCGTTGCCTCCTTTGCATGAATTCTCAGACAAAAACAGAATCAGACCTTAAATCTATTCGGTTACTTCCACTGACTGAATTTAAACCTTCACTGATGTGTCTGTTAGTATTTTTTGGTGGGAGACAGTGTGTGCTGAGATTTCACGGAGCTAGAATAGCTGCTGTAGTCCTTGATTTCACCCTCCCTATTTTTTTAGGTTTACAGTTGGGCTCGATGATCGTGAAGGTCTTTTCTAACCGTAATGATTCCATAAGAAGTTTGGAAGAGGAGGCAGAGGGCCTGCTCTAGTTTAAACCACATATTCTTTTAGACATGCGTTTGTTGAAGTTGCTCGCAGCCAAAACCGGAGCTGGGTTGCTGAGGATGTAGTGCAAAAAAATATAGTAGTTCATTTGCAAGCACTTTATTTGTGTGTGGGGAAAAGAATATACCAGCCTCGGGATGCTGCTTTGGTTCCGTGTTCTGGATTTCCTTGCTGTGGCAAAAGGAGAGGCAGTTGGGGCAACATATTTCCCTGATCTGTGGGAGATCCCATTCGGTTTCGCCTCTGCTGCAGTTATCTTGAATCATTTAGTCTCCATGTCCTTATCTGCAAAATGGGTACAGCATTCCTGTGCTTTCCTCCCTCACAGAGGTGTAGCACAGATAAATCCAAGAAAATCCCCAGAGATCCAGCAGCATTAGAGGCAATTAAAGAAAATCAAAGGTGAATAGATGATGGACTTCACTTCTGGGTGATTTCCCAGTCCTTTTGTGCCTCCCCTTCCATTTGAAGTCTCTTTAAGTGGAGACTGTGTGTCCAGGAGAAGATATGTCCTGGTGGCATCTAACTGCTAATGTCAGGGATGTTTAAACAAGGCAACACGTCAGGGAGGGCTCTGTGCAAAGAGAGGTTTGCACTGCTGGCTAATTGCAGCCTTCAGACGTTTATTAATAAAACAATTGTGCTCCAGCCTGAAGCTCCCTTCTGAATGTTAATCAAAGCTCCCGGGTCCCCTGTGATGCTGGGCTAATTGGCCCATCCTGCATGACAGGAAAACAGAGAGAAATCCAAGGTTCAGGCTTTCAAAAGCAACAAAATCCCCCCAAACTTCACTCCTGTTTGCTTTCAATGAGTCTAAGGCTTCTGGGTGTCAAAATCATTTTGAAAACACAACTTAGGACCTTTGAGAAGATCTTCTATGGGACCCTCCTCCAAGCTGCACCTTTTTTTTTTTTTTTTTGCCATCTCCCATCTTTTCTTACTCCCTGGAATTTGCTGCTTTTCTTACTCGCCCAATAACTAGGTTGCTCTAGTGCTACCTTCCCACTTGTGGAGGAGGACCCATCGTTCCCTGTTTTCCTCCTGCTGTTTATTTGATTGCTTTATGTGGATTTTTTTTTCTTAATTCCCTTTTCTCTGCTTTTTTTTTGTCTTAGTAATTGCCCTGACATAAAGCTGACACATGAGCAGCAAAGGATTTTGAATCACAAAATTGAGCGTGGTCAAATAGTGAAAATTATGGCATTTGCAGGTAAGAAAGCCAAAAAATGACATGGGGAGAGGACCTGCATAACCTCTAACACTCATCCTTCCCTCCCTGTTGCTTCCCTCAGAGGAGTTCTGTGGCTGACAGGAGATCAGCTTTGCTTTTAATCAACACAAAATGTCAAAACAAGCACAAAAATGGGTAAATGTCATGTTGGGACATGATGCTGGAACCAAACGTTTGGGTGCAGCTTGCAGCGAACCCACCTTAGCCTTACTTAGCCTCATGCAGGGTCGATTTTACAGCATTGTTGTTCAAAGGCCACTAGACGGAGTTGCTCCTACTTTTATAGAGTTAATATTCGTGTAGGAGCAAAATAAGCCAAGAAATCTGCCTTTGAGCTCTGTTAGGAAGAAGGGGAATTGTGTAAAATCAAGGAAACTTGCTCAAAAAGGAAATTATCCCCCTGCACCTGCAGCGAATTTCCTTCTTAGGTGCTTATGTCTGTTAGAAAGTTGATGTGTCCAAAATGAGGAAAATGAAAATATTTGTGAGCTGTGAAAAGGTCGCATGCAACTACAATACGGCAGAGCAGAAAAAAAAGGAAGAGTTTGAGGAGCCATTGGTAAAAAGTGTAAAAGCAAACATCAAACTTTAACCATCTGAAGGAGGTTGCATGCCACAACATCTGCTGGATTGTTACCTAGCTGTATACCAATATAAATGATGTGAATGAGGCTGTAGCATAAAAACTGTGTTTCTCAAGGAAGATCTCAGGATCCTTCTCTGTAGGGTTCCACCAGAGGATCTGCCTCAAATTTATGTGGAAAAGGTTAGGGATGGAATATACTTTGGTATTATCCATTTCCTGACCTGGACTACATCACTCCAGAGACGTAAGAGACCTCAAGTGGGAAGCAGCTGAACCAGTAACTAACTTGCTTAAAACTGCCATGGCTTTAAAAGATGGAAAGGTGGAAATGGGATGTCATTTTTTTTTAAGGGAGACACGAGAAAAAAACTTCCAGTAAGTCCAATATCTATACCGAGCAAATTGGTAAAAACTCTAATAAAGGATAGAACTAATGAATAAACACAAATAAATATGTTCTAGCAGGCAAGAGATAACATCAGCTTGGAGAAGGGGGCCCTGTTCCCCTTAAATCTATTAGGATTTTGGCAAGTAAACGTGTGCTCCAGGGAGGTCTGGTTGATACAGCTTGTTTGACTGAAGGCAAGGCTGGTAAGAGGGGTGCAGGTACATCTTTTTCCTGCCTAAAATGCTTTTTATTCATTTGCTTTTGCTCTTCAGGTACGGGAAAGACGTCAACCTTGATCAAGTACGCGGAGAAGTTTGCTGAGCTCAACTTCCTTTATGTGACGTTCAACAAAGCTATGGCAGAGAGAGGGAGCCGTGTCTTTCCCCGGAATGTTACCTGCAAGACTTTCCATTCGCTGGCGTTTGGAAGCATTGGCAAACGGTGAGTGGGAATCTGTAAATTCCTTCACGGAAGGCTGGTGGAGCATGGAAAAGGCACGGAAGGAAAAGAGAGCCTGCTTTTTGAAATAAGCTTCCAGGATTTGAGGGAGCAAAAATGTTAAGGAAAACAATTTCTTCCACCTGCTTTAAGCCAAACCACAATTTGCAGTTTCTGCATTCTCCCAGCTAGCATGAGCCAATGATAAAAGCTGTTGCTCCCCCCAGGAATGCAAGGAGGATAAATATGTTGAGAATTTTGAATTATCTCTTTACAAGGTCAAAGGTGGGAGGGTGGGTAAAATAGCACTTCAGCGAGCATTAGTAAGGGTGTATAAAATAGCACTTCCATCGGCATTAGTGAGTAATAAAAGCAAAAACGAGATTGCTGTTCTGGCAGGCTTTTCATGCATATTTCAGCTTCTCTCTTTATTATTTTTTTGTCATCTTCGATACAGCTATAAAGAAAAAGGCAAGCTAAACTTCTCCGGTCTGTCAGCTTACTCAGTAAGTTTCCTTATCCAGGACCGCAGGGGACAGTCTCTGTTCATAAGAGGGAAAACAGTCAAAGAGACGCTTGAAAACTTTTTTGCCTCTTCAGATGAAGAGATCTCTGAAGAGCACGTTCCTACTTGGTTCAAAAATACCCACGGCGTAAGACAACTTGTCACCCAGGAAGAAAAAAGAGTGAGTATCCATGATGAAGCAAGACCTGAGCTAGAAGGTTTCAAGCAGGGGCTGCATTCATCCCATTTCTTATGATCATGGAGAGTTGTGCTTCAGCAAAAAGAAACAACTCTCAAAAAGCATTTTTCCTCCAGTGATAAATCCAAAGGAAATGGGATTTGATTCCTGCAGCTGCTTGTGCAGCTGATTCATAGAGAGGAGGTTAGAACAAGCTCAACCCCACGCACATGTTTCTTGCCTGTAATGAAGGAAGAAGATTGTGTATGTTTTTATCAGTGCCTGAAATGATACCCTGAGTAAAGACATGTGCTTTTTTTTGTAGTCCTGATATGCAGAGTTGAAACCAGAGATTCTTAGCTCGAGCACAAACCTCTTAGCAGCATTTAGAGGACAACACTGACATTGCAGGCAATGCAGGCTGGAACTGTGGAGAAAATTAGCCTTTTTGCTCAACAGTGATCGCAGCTGATCCTGTCCACTCCAGCTGTCAGGAATTTCATTGGCAGCTGTTATATCTGGCAGGGAATGAATGACATCCTTAAAGTGTCAAGTACCTTTGCACCTGGCAAGCTCAGCAGAGAAGCCAAAATAAGCACAAAGTCAGGATAATCTTTTACTAGCTCGAACAGAGAAATATCCTTGTCAGGATGCTGCAGTTGGAAAAGACTTTGTTAAATGGAGTGGGGAAGAAGCTATCCAGGAATGACACAGAAGAGAAATATGAGAAGAAAGCGTTCAGAGAATTAGATTTGGACGGGCTACCTTCAAACCAGTGTGAAAAGTCCAAAAGCAATCAAAGAGTTGTTGGGAAGGAAGGAGGGAATTTGGGAAGGCAGCTAAAGGAAAGATGTGACATTTAAACACTGCAGGCTCATTGCCTGCTCTGTACCAGCTCTGCTGGGACTTCAAGAGCTGCTGTGCCTAGACTGTTTTTCAAAGCAATCTATCCAGGATCTTCTGGTTTTGCTTTTCAGCTCAATGTTCGAGAAGCAAATGAGATATGGTACAATATGAAGAAGCTGGATGGAGATGCAGAGAAGAATTACAAGATGACATGTGATGGTAAGAGCCTACAGATGTCAAATAGCTTTCAGGTAAAGAGAAATAATAGATCAAGCCAGGTGCAGCTTTTTTGTGCACCTGCCCTGGCTCATCAGGGGGTTCCAACCAGGGGTTATCTGGTTTGTTTGCAGTATGTGGAAGCAAATGTGCAGCCTTTCTAAGCATTGTGGAGCTTCCAAGCAAGGAGTAGGGTCACAAACTGCTTTNGGGGTTCCAGCCAAGGGTTATTTGGTTTGTTTGCAAATGTGCAGCCTTTCTAAGCATTGTGGAGCTTCCAAGCAAGGAGTAGGGTCACAAACTGCTTTATCTATCTATCTATCTATCTATCTATCTATCTATCTATCTATCTATCTATCTATCTATCTATTTATTTGCCTTAAGAAGAAATTAGTTTTTAAGGTCATGGTGTTGTATGGCAAGAAAACTCTGACCCTCTGGCTGATGATCCCTGTCTTCTCCCTCAGGATATTTGAAACTTTGGCAGCTCAGCAAGCCTCAGCTCACAGAATACGATGCCATTTTTGTGGACGAAGCACAGGACTGCACTCCAGGTGAGCGGTGGCAGGAGACTGAGCCACATCCTTCCCGAGCCCTTTAAAAAGAGGATGCTCATGTGCTCAGGGGTGTGTGAGAAGCATTAAATGCAGAAATTCTTACTTCTCAGCAGTAACATCATGAGTGGCTGCACTTGGTCCTGGATCCTTGCAAATTCAATAATGCAGTTTGCACAGCAAAAAGCTAGATGAGCAGCAGCAGCTACTGAAAGCCCCCCTAATTCTGTAGTTCGGGCTGTCCACACATGCCATCCAGCCCCCTTTGCTGCTGCAAGGGGATGTGATACGTGCCAAAGCTATGCAAGGAAGACAGACCAAACTGCACTTGAGGGCAGGGGAAGGAGGGCTGCAAAAAGTGCAGTGTTTTCAACGGCTGAGCAATCAGTTCAGCTGCTTCTTTGGCCCATCTCACGCCTGTACTCCCGGGGCCTGCAGAGCTGGCTGCCCTGCCGGAGTGACTAAGTGTTGGACAAGCTGATCCCAGGGGATGGAAGGGCTTGCAGGGAGGTGCCTGGGCGTGCACGGAGTGTCCAGGCCCCTGGGAAGGGGTGGCGGGTTTGCACTGGGCTCAGGCCTGTGGAATGAAGATGCTCTGCAGTGCTGGTGTGTGCAGGAATATTGGCAGACTAAAACAAGGGGAGAGTGTGCGTGGAGCTAATCACCTCTGGGTGATTAGTTTCCCCCTCCTCCTCCCCTACTTGCTTCCTCCTGCAGCTGTGTCAGCCCCATCTTCGATGTTGTAAGTCATTGTGCAAGAGCTCTGTTTAAGTCTGGGGTTTGAGCTCATCTGTGCCAGGGGCTGGCTCAATTCTTTCTCCACAAAAGCACCTTCCTGCTTTAACACAGTCCGTTGTCATGCGGGCTGCCCTGTGACACTCTCCCATTTCCCCACAGCCATCGTGGACATCGTGCTGTCCCAGTCCTGCGGCGTGATCCTTGTCGGAGACCCTCACCAGCAGATCTACAGCTTCCGAGGGGCTGTCAACACCCTCTACACGGTGCCTCACACTCACATCTACTATCTCACCCAGGTAAGACACGGCTGCACCAGGAGGAATTTCTGTGCCAGGGCTCCACGCAACTCCAAAGGCGATGGATGCTTTCCACCCAGGAAAGATGCCAGGTCTTGAAATAAAACCACACGGATTAAAGAAGACATCTCTGCTGGCTCTAGGGGTGGCAATGACCTTGTCCCCTGGCCCTGTGCAAACCAGGGCCTCACCAGCTTTGTCCCCAGCAGCCTTTAGACTGTGACCTCTCGTGCACTGTTTGCTGAAGGCAGGGTTTCGGGAGCCACTCTGGCTGGTCTAAGGTTGCCCTCAAGGGCAGCTGCTGTTGCTGTCTCAGAACAAGTGATAATTGTGTTTCCGGGTTGATTATCAAACTGGCTACAGCTGAAAAATCACCCTTATTATTTTTTTCTGACCTCGTTGGCCCCACAGTCCTATAATTAATGTGTATAATCACAGCTAGCCTAAGGGGAGGGANTTGTTGCCAGCTGAAAAATCACCCTTATTATTTTTTTCTGACCTCGTTGGCCCCACAGTCCTATAATTAATGTGTGCAATCACAGCTAGCATAAGGGGAGGGACTGTTTTTTTGGGAATGCCTGCAGGATTTAATCAGCTTGAGCCAAAAGTGAAAGTATGTTTAGGTCCTAATGGCTCTAAGGCCCTAAGCCAGAACTGCCACCAAAATAAACATCCATCTCAGATGCCTTTTCCTGCTCGTGCTGTAGGGCCCAGGGACAGGCCCATAGCAATGGGGACTGTCCTTATTTTTGGTAGCACTTCTCATTACAGGCTTGGGACCTGCTTGATATCACTTTGCTTGTGGACTTCTGAGCCCTTTTTTGGATAACAAGAGCAAGTTTTGTTTCAGCAAAACACCAAAAATGCACTTAGAGCTTTCACCCCAAGACACTCGGACCATTGGCACTTGGATCTCCGGGATAGGGAAGCACAGGGATCAGCTACCAGCCCTGCCCTGATGCTCTGTTCTGCCGTGTGTGATGGTCCATTTCCCAACGCAGCTCCCATGGCCTTGGGTTCAAACATGACCAAGGATTCTGGGAATGGTCTTCCGGGAATTTGGGTGCTTTTTCTAAGAGAAAGACTGTCAGAAGGGTTGGTGTGAATTGTAGAATTTCAATATAGTAAAACCTTGGAGGATTATAACAAGTTCCTTCTTGCTTTCCTTCTCTTTTCCATATAGAGTTTCAGATTTGGTCCTGAAATAGCTTACGTGGGAGCAACCGTCCTGGATGTCTGCAAAAGGATCAGGAATAAGATGCTGGTGGGAGGAAACCAGAATGGTAAGTTGGATCTGGGCACCACTTAACACCTTCAGCTCTGCTCAGGCACTAGGAGCCCAAGAGCTACTGCATAATATGCAGTGTTTGAGGCTTAATCCTGCTTTATCAGGCTCTTTGGTTTTCCATAGCTGTCTTCTTGCTGCACTGGCTAACTGGGAATTAATTTCTGTGTGCAGGTGATGTGAGAGGCAGTGTGGAAGGGAAGACAGCAATCTTATCACGAAGCAACTTCAGTGTATTTGAGGATGCTGTGAAACTTACTGGTAGAGAAAGACCCCTAAAAATACATGTCATCGGGGTAAGTTGCAGATGTGTCACTCGCGTCCCCATATCGAAACCGGGTAGCACTTGCCTTTTGCTACCAGCAGTTCTCAGTGTTCCCACATTAGGAGAATAAAAATCAGCTGTAATTGCAAGCTGGGTGTAAACACCCTCCCCTCTCTGCTGATGGGAGCATTGGGGATTTTTTTTCAGAAAAGCATGTGCGTAAGTGCAGACATTCGTGTGCTTCGATTGTAGGGACGCTTTAACAATGCTTCCCACATTTCTAAAGTCTCAGGAGAATCTGTGGTCTTCAAACTCCAAAAAATGGATAACTGCGATTTGAAGGTGCTCTTGGTTTGGAATGAGAGATGCAGAATTGCANTCATGTGCTTCGATTGTAGGGACACTTTAATAATACTTCCCACATTTCCAAAGCCTCAGGAGAATCTGTGGTCTCCAAAAAATGGATAACTGCGATTTGAAGGTGTTCTTGGTTTGGAATGAGAGATGCAGAATTGCAGGCGGAGTGAGTGACTGTCCTAGTACAGCACGTGTTTGGGGAAGAGCCCAGTCCTTTGAGTTTTAGGTTGATATTTTAAGTTCTAAATCTTTTATTTTTGGGGTTTTTTTTGCCTGCGAAGCTGCCCATCAGAACAGAGGGAATGCTCGAACTCCTTATTCAGGAGGAAATTCATGTCTGTCTTTGCAGTTTGGAATGAGAAGTGTAAACATGGGCTGTGACTTTTTTTTTTTTTTTTTGAGAAAACAAACTGAATTTGGAAAAACGGAGGAAAATAAAACTATTTTGCTTCACTCCCTCTTTTTTTTTTCCTTCTTGAAAGTAAATAATGACAAAACAAAGCATTTTGTTCCAGTATATATTGAACTCAAAAGTACTTACAGCTGGTTCAGCATGTTTCTTCCCATTGCAGTGGCCCAGTTTCCTGGGAACAGAAAGCAGGACAATATGGGAGTTGGTTGGACCTGGAGCTGTTTGTCCTGCAAGATGTTATGGAGACATTTACTGATTGACTGCATTCTTCAGCTCATTGCAATGAACCAGAGTGCAGCTGCTTGAAACTAAACTAACCAAATTTTGGGTTTGGAGCCGTTTGCAGCTCCAGCAAGCTCCCTTTATTTGCTCCCAGATGACACCAACAACAATTGGACCTCGTGAGATTATTTATAAACTGAGACATATATGTTAAGATATTTATTCTTTGTTTTAGGGGCTTGCCCGTTTTGGACTCGGCAAAATTCATGACATTTGGAAGCTCTCTCGGCCTGTAGACGAACGGGAAAGATGTGAGTACATTCTCAGCCTCCTCTGCAATCCTCCCTGCAGCAGCACAAATGCTCTAGTTCCTACTGTGGCAATGGAAAGCAAAATGATCCATAATATTTTTTTTTATTTTTATTTTTTATTATTTTTATTTTATTTTACATTTGCACCAGGCTAGAATTTCTCACGCAGGTATCACTTGCAAACTGACTTTAAAATAATAGTGTCCAACGTCCTAGTACTTTCAGCCATGTAGCCTGTTCCAGCTTCCCTCTGAGAGGCCATGTCTTGGGGTAAGAACCTGATATGATGGGATTTTTTTCCCCTATCATCTGATTAGATTTCTTTTTTTTCATCTATCATAAGACTTCTGCAGTGGGATATATATTTAAAAAACAAAGAAAGAAAAACGAGAGGCAAATGGAGAGGTCATGTGAGATGTCCTTATGCTGTGGCATCAGTAGCAAGGATTAGTGTGAAGGGGACACAAAGGTTACAGAGCTGCCATGAGTGCCTGATGATTTGGGTGTTGTTCCTGGGTATTTTCCTAAGAGTTTAAACTTAAAACCATCTTAGTAGAAGCCTGAAATAAAGCAGGATGGAAGAGATCCCTGGTCCATGGTACAGACTGGAGGATGCATCAGATTGCTCCGAATCCAAGGTACTTAAATAAATTCCTGTTATCAGCTGTTTTTTTTTTTTTCTTTTTCTTCAGTAAACCTTGTTATAAACGACCCCTTTATCAATAAATGGAAGGAGACCCAAGGCTTCATCGGCTTGAAGGAATACGCAGAGCACATCGATGACAAAGAGCTGCAAGTGAAGATTGCAATAGTGGAGAAATACAAGGAGCAGCTCCCCGAGCTGGTGCGGAGGATCGAGAGCAGCCACGTGTCCACAGAAGCCCTGGCAGGTAAAGCCACACCGGGTCTCCCACAGGAATCCACTTATTTTAATATTTAACCCAACTTTACTGCCGAATCTGCCTCCTGCAGCAGAAATTCTGCATTTGGATCAGAAAGAGAAATTGAACGTCAGCTTTTGAGCTGGTTGTTGCTAAGGTTGTTCATGAATCTGCCAGCAGAGGATTGCTCCATGTGGCCTTGCTAGAGGGAAATCAGGATTTGGGCACAGCATTCCTTGCTGTTGGAAAGCCTAATTTTTTTTTTTTCCCGGTGTTAACTTTATTCCTGTTTACTTTCCTTATTCCTAATTACTTTATTCCTGTGCTAGCTGCCATGCAACTTGCTCAGCTAAATTTGGGGAGGCACAAAACAATCGAGCGGAAAACTCAGCAAAGGAAAACGCTCCCGTTTGGAGGCACTGCCTGTGGCTGGGGCTCC
>VWPW01019744.1:0-142688 GCA_013389825.1 Crypturellus undulatus
AACCCCAGGCACCAGGACAGCTTAGGGAACCTGCTGAAAAGAGGAGAGGGATTTGGGAGTCCTGGTTGACAACAAGTTAACCATGAGGCAGCAATGTGCCCTTGTGGCCAAGAAGGCCAATGGGATCCTGGCCAAATGCTTAAGAGGAGCATTGGCAGCAGGTCGAGGGAGGGGATCCTGCCCCTCTCCCCAGCTCTGGTGAGGTTGCACCTGGAATACTGGGTGCAGTTGTGGGCTCCCCAGGACAAGAGGGACATGGAACTTCTCAAGAGGGTCCAGTGTAGAGCAACAAAGATGATTAAGGGACTCAAGCCTCTCTCTTATGAGGAAAGAGTAAAAGTGAGCTGGGCCTGTTTAGCCTGGCAAAGAGAAGACTGAGAGGGAATCTTATCAATACGTGAGGGGAGAATGTAAAGAGGATGGGGTCAAACTCTTCTTGGTGGTGGACAGGGACAGAACAAGGGGGAATGCATCCAAATGGAAGCACAGGAAGTTTCATCTCCATATGATGAAGAATTTATCAACTGTGAGGGCTATAGAGCGTTGGAACAGCCTGCCCAGAGAAATGGTGGAGATCTGGACATCTTCCAAACCCACCAGCATGCAACCCTGGGCCACATGCTCTAGGTGTCCTTGCTGGAGCAGGGTGATTGGACTAGATGATCTCTGGAGGTCCCATCCAACCTCAACCATTCTGTGTATCTTTGATTTTCTTCCTTGGTGGATTAGGTGAAATAAATTACATAAAAGGTTAAATTATAATTATTCACTATTTCTTTTCTACCTACTGAAATAAAAATAAGAAAATAAATCATACTCATTTCCTTAGCATGTGTTACTACTGACAATAATAATAGAGGAAAGAAATATACCCGTATTATATGTAGAAACTAAATCAATCACTAGTACTGATTTTTGGATTGAATAAAATTCTGTGAAGTGACTTACTTGCTTTGACGTCTCCTTTAGTCAATTACACAATATTAAAAGATAATATAAAAATGTAGAATGCTGCATATGCTAACCAAACTCATATTATGGGACTACTTTAAAAGGTTGAATCAACTATTTTTTTATCGGGAAAATAGGAGATTAATATTGTAATGCAATTTTTAATCTACATTTAAATACAAGATCAATAATATGTTCATACTAAATAGGACAGATCATTAGTGAGTTTTATTATTTTTTCACAGTTGTGGTCTTTGTTCATTGCATGAAGATGCAAATTCAAGTTCTAATCTTAAATAAATGATATAAAACAAATATATCAAAGAATTGATGCCAGCTTCTCCTCCTCTGCAGTTTATTTACTGGGGAAGGTTATGGATGGATCTTGTTGTAAACAAAAGTGGGAATGACACACAGATGGGGAGTTTTGCCAAAACAGGGGGATGGGAGTATCAGATAGGAAGAACTTCATGGCCTCATGAAGCCTGCACTCACTGAAGTGCAGTACAGTATACAGTGTATAATGTCCAGGGAGGGTACAGACTACAATGTACAGTAACACTTGGTTTAGAATACAATGAACAAATTTGATTACATGAACAAGAACATAACACTGTATATGTGTGCACAAATATATGTATACACATGCATCAAACCAGTGGATCGACCCAGTGATCTTGTCATCCAACTTCTATGTGCAGAATAAGACTAAAACTGTTTAGTTAATGTATCAAACTGTGAGGAAACTTCTATCAATGAGTACTGAAAAGCAAGGGTAAGGATTCCCAGTGGGAAGAGCCATTTAATTGAAGGAATTTTATTGTTATGCATTAAAAAAGAAAGTAGAACATTCCAGAAAAAGCTAGAAGATATTTAATTGACAATAATAGCTTTCAGATATAATTTTCTTATAGAAACATGGAGGAAAATGTCCTAACAACAGACATGGTATATGAGATGAAGTAGGTAATGTGTGCCTCAGTCACTGTGTTAATGCATGTGCTTATGTATAGGGAAGCCAAAGTGGAGTCTTGTATTGACTATCTTAAGGTCTAGCTTGCATAGCTGTTCAGTCACTCCCTGGACAGAAGTCAGAAGCAAAGAGTAACTATTCACATTTTCGTGTGTGTATGTGCCTGCTTATACAGGACACTATATATAGGACACTATAGAAACTGCTCAGGGATGGGTTGCCTGAGGTGGAATAGGAATGTGTTGAAAACAGTAAGAGTACACTTGATTTACAGGTGAGGAAAAGTGGATGTATGCACATGTGAAAAGTGACAGAAAAGGAAATCAGACCCTACGAATAATAGCAGCTTTTTTTCATTTCTGTGTGAACAAGATAGATTGCAACTGGTATAACATTAACTGTACATTTATATTAAACAATGACTTTATTCAGTGCATGGATCTTATTCTAGATTTTAAATACCTCTAGGTTTTAGGTAGTGTAAAAACTTACAAATCGAAAGTTATGGATTAAAGAACTGTCCTCCTCCTATTAGTTTTCAACAGTTGAGAGTTATTATGAACTTATTGCAAAGCAAAAATGTTTTGTTTCTCTTGGAGAAACCCTCTTCTGAGTGTGTTTTGTGTTTCGTACTCAAGTCACTACCTCCATTTTCTAAGCAAATATTTTTCTAGATTATATCCTGTAATTGCAATATTACATATATGTGATTTTTAATAGAACAGAGATTTTGAGGTACTTGCCTTGGGTCGTCACCTTTCATTAACCCAAAGATCATAAATAATAAAATCCCAAATTTTTTATCATACAAGTTATTTCTAATTAGAAACCATAAAGAACGGAAATGTGCAAGATGGGTTTAACACAGGAACAGGATGAAAACTCTCCTAGCATAAGAATTAAAAGAAGCAAAAGACTGTAGTCACAGTGTGTCCAGAAAGAAGCAAGTCGCTCCAGGCTGGTGTCCTGTGTGTAGGAGAACAGAAGAAACGGAGCCCAGCCCTGTCGATTAAGCCCCAGTAGCTGGAGTACAGAATCATAGAATCATGGAATCATAATGGTTGGAAAAGACCTTCAATATTGTCAAGTCCAACCATAAAATAAAATCATGGCAAAAAAGCAATCAGGATTGGTACACTTGCAC
Source organism: Crypturellus undulatus (assembly GCA_013389825.1). NCBI lineage: Eukaryota > Metazoa > Chordata > Aves > Tinamiformes > Tinamidae > Crypturellus > Crypturellus undulatus. Next base: position 3,069 of record VWPW01019744.1, read on the forward strand.
AAGGCTCCCATCCTTAAGCCTCAAAGTTTTATTCACATCTTTGTCAAGCAAAATGTCTCTGTGTTAGTTTTGATTTCTATGCCTTGTTAGCTTAGGGTCTCTTGCAGCAAGTAGCTGGCAGGTGGCCCTGAGGGATCTCTTCCAGCCAGCAGCCCCAGCTAGGAGCTCTCCATGGGGCTCACTCCCCGTTGCTTCAGGGGTAAACAGCAAGTACGTTTGTTCAGTGTGCTGCCTCTGTGCTCTGGAGAAGGAAGTAAGCTCTCTTGCATGCCCCTGGAAGCCTCACCCCTCTTGTCCTTAAGCAGGACTCAGGAGGTTAGATAAATACGAACCACATGAATGAGCACCTGAGTACAGCGTGAGCACCTATGCACTGCCAACACAGTAAGCTCTGAGCTCAGAGTTGAGTTACCAGTGTCACGTGGGTCCTGCAACTTAGAAATCAAGAAACCACCATGGCCGTACCACAGATTTCTGCTTATTTCTCCAAACCAGCCGTATGCAGGATTTGACTTCTCAATAAATCAGCTTAGAGAATACCTCAGAGTTCTCTGTTGGCTGCTGTGTCAGAGACCTTTTAAAAAAATCTCTTCAGGATTTACTTCCTAAACTGTTACTTTCTAGCGTTTTCCATACAAAAATGGGAAGAGATCAGAAAAATGAATGTAAGTCTCAGATGTGACATACAGAGCTGTTGGAAGGAAAACAAAAAAGAGCAGCGTGACATCTTAAAGGCTTATGGGAATTAAGAAGAAAGTCTTTTACAAGCATATTAGGAAATGTATATTGAGATAAAGTGGCCTGATTGATAAATGGGGAATTAAATTAATAACAGGGAAAAGAAAAAAAAAAGAATACTTCATTCACTTAAGTGTCTTTAATAAGAAGAAAATATGAGTGGATAATTAGGAAGTAAATGAAATTTTCTAAAATAGCTATGAATAGGCACTTAGATTAGGGAATACTTGAGATGCTGAGAATGTAAAAGTTAGCTTATTCTCAATGATGTATAACCTGGAACATTAAGGGAAATTAATTGCTGAAATGGATTTTGATTGAGATTAAGAGTTGACATCATTGATTTCAATGACAGTATGATTTGAATAGGAAAAACTCTCAAAAAATTAGTTTTGGAAACCAGCATAGAACAAAAGAAATCTAGCAAGACTGAAGAAATACCGAAGTCTTCATGACACGTGGGGAAATGTCTCACTTACTTAGGATAAGCCCTAATAAGCTAAAGTGAAATAACAAAGGAGTGAACCCAAAATATTTTGATTGGGATACAGACACAGAACATTTTTATTATTATTATTTTTAACTTTTTCCTTGTTTTTAATATTATATCATGCAATTACCTAAACTGCAGGACAGTGAAAAGAGATTTGTGCAATTGAAACAGAATGAACTTACTCAGCTTCAGTTGTCCCTTTGCAAAATTAACAATACATTTGATTTCAACTAAAACTACTTCCTAAGTGACAATTCATTCTTTTCTTTACTAAGAACTGAAAAAGTATGCTTTCCAAAAACACAGTTTATTAAAATTAAAATATATTAATTATGACTGATAGTAATCAGGCAAAAAGTTTTTAAATTAAGAAAAAAAAGGAGGTTATCAAGGCATCAATTGGGGAGTATTAGTGTCGGTATCTTAGAATTTAGAAGCAGGACTAGTATTATACTAACTAAATTCAGAGATCATACTAAATTTTAAAATATGGAAGTAGTAACAATAAAATTTATTTTTGGTTTGAAAGATAAGACTAGAAAAGTATATTTTTTTTAACCTTTTAAATGCTTTTAAAAAAGAGGCCGTGGTCATATGCATAGTCGATGGAAGGTGAACATGAGATGCAGTGGCAGACACAGTGGTCAGGATCATGTACTGAGTTTTGCTGAATACCTGCTTAGCTGTAATGATATTCCTAGTGTGATCTAGAGTCCAAATTGAAGTATGTTATTAGCATTTATTAGCTAATCCATTAGGTACCATTATATAATATAATTGTGCTAAGATCTCTACTCTATTAAATTGTTTGAATCATTAATATGTGGTACTTACAAAATGCAGGATAAGTATCTACTCCCAGTTTCTTGCAAATTAAGCTGCTGCTTTTGTATTTTGTATGTATGTGCTGCGGTTGCTTGAATTACAATCATAAACCTCATGGGATAGATCAGATTATAAATCTCAAAAAATGCAGTGCTCATAATACCCTGTTGGTTAAACACGGGAGTAAACGGAGGAAGAACTTTAATTGAAAAACTTGAAGTAAGTTGTCGCAGGCTACTTCAGTAGGATGTTTCTCTCCCATTTGAGAAAACGCCTACAATAATGTTGATTAATATTGCTGCTCCTTTCAGACTTTTCTTTCTATAACAATGGGACCTTCGAATTAATAAATAGGGTTTTAAAAATCTCTCCTTAAGTGGTAAAATGTGTGATACATACTCTGGGTGTATTCTGAATTTGACTAACTGATAGCCATGGAACAAGGACAATCAGAATCACAGAAAGAATCTGAGTGGTTGAGATTGGAAGGGACTTCTGGAGATCATCTAGCCAACCCCCTGCTGAAGTAGGGACACCTGTAACACATTGTGCAGGACTGTGCATCCTGTTTTGCAAAAATCATAGTGATCTTAGAAATCAGTTTTGGTACAGTGTTGGTTACTGATTCTAGCACATAGAAACTTTTTGTGCTAAATGCAATGACATCCTTTATGCAGAAGTCTTCATAGTCAAACTCATACTAGTCAGCCTTTTTATTTTTTCTTTTAGTTTAAGCAAGACTAGAAATGTGCTTGTATATAAATAAAGATTTTAGGTAAGTACATAAAGCCTAGTATATATGTTTGTACTATGTATGATTTGACAGTAAGGTCCTGAAGCTAAGTAGTTGTATGGAATCCACTCTCACTTCTCTGAATCCTTTGTAGGTTTTTCAGATAGCTTAACTTCCATATAGTGAGAAATTTTATCTCAGAAAATTTTCTTCGTATTTAGAACTGCTCAATTTGCAAAAGAAAAAAAGAAAAGAGAAGAAGAGATCTGCAGGGCTTGTCTGGGGGAGGGAGTTGGCATCTTTGTGTCACTTGGCTAGCAAATTCATGGTGCAGTTACTTCAGATTTGTGTGAGAATCCTAAAGATAGGACTCTTGGTCTCCTCTGGTCTCCCATTACTGCATGCACATTTCTAAGTTTTAAGTGTATTTGTTCATGCTGATTAACTGAAAGCCGTAGAGGCCAAAGTAATTTTACAAAGATTACATCTTCTGAGATTTTGTTTCCCAAAGCTATATACGAGGAAAAGTTCTGTAAGCTTCTTCTGTTATTAATTTCATGAGATAGCTGGTTACACAAATGAGTATTTTCTGTTCTATACACACTTTGTCAGAAACATACTTAGTGTAAATGCAACTTTTTGATGAAGGAAATTTCCTTTTATGGGAGATTATAATAATGCAAGTACTTTTCATGAATTTTAATGATAAAATTTAAATGTCTCATTTTAAATCATTTGTCCTAGGAATTATCTAAAAATTGTATTCCAGATGGGATTGTCTTCTATTATAGAGCAAATTGTTTTAATTGAAACATTCCATTCTGAAGATAATATTCTCATACTGTTATTCATACTGGTTATTTCTGACAATATTTTGAATCATAAAAAGGTTTCTTCATCTATATAACTCGTAAAAGACTAACATATACTATTTCCTTCAGGTATTTTTCTTTCCATATGTTATTAATGAAACTATAGCTATTATAGCTAAAATATGATTAACTTTTAGCCATTTTGAAATCTAACATTTCTGACTCTTGAAATAATAACTAAAGCTTTCTTACCTGTGTGATCTAAGTATGCTATTAGTGTTTCTTGCGGAGACATAGCTGTTCTTTTTTTCTCTACTCTGGGTAGGTTTCTGACACATTACTTTACTTTTGGAGTTCTGAGTCTTGTTTTCATCTTGTTTATCAATATCTTATAATTTGGAAGGATAAGTTTGCTCTAATCTAGTTATCGTTTATTTGTCTTTTGTCATCTTTTGATCTGACATAAGCTAAATGGAAAACTCGTTACGTTGGAAAGCTCAGAAAATCTAAATCTTTTTTTATTCAGTAATTTACAGACCGCAGCAGAACTCACAAAACAGGTACAAAGCTATTACCACCTCCTCATTGACTTGCAAAAAAAGCTTCGGAGTTACTTGGATGTACTTCATTCATGCTGTTTATTAGATACTGGGGTTAAGTAATGAGCAAGACAATGCAGAGTATGATCCTGCTCCTCTTACTGGACATGAAAGAATGAAAGGACTTCAGGGCTTCTCTTGTGATGAAGATGCTTGCCTGTCTGGGAGGACACAAGCCAGTTTCAGGTGTCTGTCCTCACAGGAGTCAGCAGCATTTCGCTGTGGCAGTAATGTCTGCGTGGCCACTGGGCTGCATTAGTGGCCCAGCAGGTCCAAGGAAATGACTTTTCTGCTCTGTTGGGCTCTTTGGAGACTCTGTGTGGGGTAGTGGCACCAGCTAGTTGGGCTCCACAATGTTAAGCAAGATGCAACAACTGGAGTGATTCAAGTGGATGGACCATCAGGTTCATTAGGGAGCTGAAGCAAGTTGAGGAGCACAGATCACTTTGCTGCTTTCAAGCATCTAATTGTCTTTACAGAGAAGTTTCTTGGGTGTATATATTTATCAGACAAGAGAAAACAGATTAAACTTGTAGCAATGGAAATTCCATAGATATTTATAGAAAAAAAAAATGAAAAAAAAAAAACACAATGAGAGTGATCAAACAAGGGAATGGGTATTTTGTAGACTCTCCATGCTTGGAGATACTCAAAACTTGACAGGCCTTGGACAACCTGCCTTGACCTTGAAGTTAGATTTGCTTTTAAGTAAAGAATTGCACTAGACAGCTTCCAATGGTCCATTCCTACCTCCATTCTGTAATTTCATTGAATGTTAAGAGAAGTTAACTAAACATTTAGCAGTGTGACATGCTTTTAGCTTCCTCTGTTTTACACTCAATTCTGCATCATTCAAACGGAGTGAATTTTACTTTGACTTGAATGAGGACAAAATGAAAACCTTTCTTGACCTAAAATACCTGGGACCCAGGTGGCATGGGTACTGAGTAGTTACAATCTAGCTGGGAATGAGCTGGGAATGTTTTATGCGCCTGAAAAAATCCCTGCTTTTTTGACCTTGTGGTAGTCCTTGTGGCATTCATATAACAGATATTTTCAACTACGTGTACCAAGTCCCCATCTGTGAGGTGGAAACAATAATCCCTTCTCGTTTAATGGAAATTTGTGAATTGTGAATACTGTGAATATTCAACTCCTTAAATGTTTATTTAGCTACAACAATAAGCAGTGCTATAGCAAAGCCCAACAGGAAATAAATAATTATTAATTTCTTGTTTGTGAATTAGTATGGGAATAGTAAGCCTGGCTGTACATACTGAGTGATGCAAATACAAATAAAAATGAGGACCTGCCTCATTCCCCAGGCACTATTTGGCCTGTAGATGTCATGAAGCAGGCAGTGAGATGAGAAAATGGTATTTGAAAGACATGGGGCACTTGGATATCTTATATGACAGTTTCTGATCTAATTGCTTTCAAACGTAATATGAACATAGGTATTTTTCAGGGCAGTATATACTTTTGGAAAAACATAGTAATGTTATTGCTGATAAGGTACATGATTAATTTAAGATTAAAAAGAAGACATAACTGAATGATGTGCTTCCTCCAAAACTCAAAAAATAAGGAATTAAATTTTAAAATAAATCACATTACATTAAGAAATACAGAATTTGCTTTAGGCGACCATCCAGTCTCAAACCTCCTTACTAGTGAGACTGTTAAATGAAGGATTGTTGATGCTTTTATCCTTCAAATCTGATCAATTTGAATTTACATGTGCAACCTAACACCATTTCAGAATCAGCACTTAATCAAAATCAAAGTCAGCTTAGCAATTTCCCCTAATATTCTTATCTCTGAAAATGTGTTCCCAGAGCAGTGCCTGTGCTGCACTTAGAGTCTGCTGATAAGGCCCCATTATCTGTCAGGGACAGAGCGGGACAGAGTGACCAGCAGTACAGTTGCTTATCTCCTAAGGAATTAAATGTCTGTAAGTGTTTCCAAGACCAAGACCTGGTCCAAGACCAGGGAGCACCATGGAATACCTCAAGGCTATGCTAGGCATGACCTTATCCTCCAAAGTAGAGGGGCTGTGTGGAAATGGTCTCTTGGCTCACTTCTTCGGAGCAGTCTCACTCCTAAACTGTGTCCAGGAGTTTTTTGGGAGACTGCTGTTTGGCATGTGCCAAAAGTCTACTATAGTGTGGAGTATTGCATTTCTATTCCCTTTTCTCCGGTGGCTGGTTGGTCCAGGCAGAACACTGTAGTGTTCTCACTGCCTGATCCATCTCAGTTATCTCTGTTCACCATCACATTGTGCCCTGAGATGAGCCAAAGTGCTGAGCTCTGGCCGTGCTCAACAGATGCAATGTAAATATATAAGAAAGCATATTATCACAAAAATGGAATACAAGTGATTGATTACTTCAGACTGTCAACGTATAGTTACAATTCGCTAGCTTGAGTAAAATGTGAGGATGAAACACAGATTTTTCCAAACTTTTTTTTTTTTTTCCAGACATTTAAAAACTGTATCACATTACAAGAAAATAAGCAAAATGGACTGAAACGAAATGCTGGGAAGAAAAGAATCATTCTCATTTTAATCAAGTTCTGTACAGAGTGTATGAAGTTATTGGCACAAGCATACTCACTGCAGTCTGCATTGCCTTTGAACCTGATTTTGATACCAGAGGTGGGGGGAGAAAAGTGCAAAGAGAAGTCAGGCAAACAATTCTGCGTCTTTTAAGGAAAACTTTTCTTCACGATAACAGATATTAGAACCAGTCATCCAGACCTGATTTGTGGTTGGGTGCGTGGGTATACACTACAATACATTGAGATTACCATAGTACAAATTTCCCACTCATCTTATAACTTGCAGCTGTGTGAGTGGGCAAAACATTTTACACCTTTCTCTATTTTCCCTACTCTATTTTTCTCTTTAGGGTAGGGATTCTGTCTTGCAATGTGTAAAATGCCCTATGCAAATCTTAATTAAAGCATTTTAAGATTTATACATTATACAATTATACATTATACCATTATACAAGCTAAAAATGATGAAGTTACATGGTACATGAGGTAGCAATGTTTTTAGAAAAAAACCAAGACCATGTAAATGGTGCATGCTTTTTAGATACAAATAGACTTCTTTCTTTTGAGTCTTACTCATAGAGTATTTATTTGCTATTGTCGTTCCCTTTTTCAGTTAGATTTGTGCTTCAGCCTCCAAGGAATTCCTCTATCTCTGTAAATTTTGAAAACAGTTTTTATCAACTCGCTGTCAGCTAATACACTTTGGAAACTCAGAGACTTTAACTAAAACTGCTAGCAAGTCCATAATCTCTACTAAAATTCCAAGGTGTATATGTTGATATCTTTATAGATAAATAATGATATTTAAAATACATATTGATATACACAGTTTATTTTGCAAAAGACAATTCTTAAAACATGCAGCAATTGAAGTTTAACTTTAATTCATGGTTAAGTGTTTTTGGTGTGGATGTTTTTTTTTTTTTTAATATCACACACAGTAGTGTAACGATTCACTGAAGTGGTTTTGGTTTCCTTTTGGTTTTCAGCTTGTGTATGAATATCTGACACAAGGGATGAGCAGTTTTTTAACATTATACCTGCAAATTCAAGTTGAAATCAGTTGTCTTCTAGTAATCAAGTGTTAGCTGAATCTGCAGTTCTGTATTTTACTTCTGCCCTTTGCATGTTCTTATTTAATCTTGCATAAAGAGATTCAAAATATTTTGAATTTTATAACAAATATTCTTCATAGTGTGATATATGTAGATTTATTTAGATATTAATGACCATTCAGAAGGTTTAAAATGTATATTCCCATATCCAAAGATAGTAGCACATTTAAATTAATCTGTTTGACATTTCCAAATGTTAGGCAGTGTGCATTATTATCTAGCGTAATGAATTAACTTGCCAAGGCATATGAGTAAATTTCTATGGCTATGGTCAGTCTTGAAGATCTAAGGAAAAACAAGTGGTTGTAATGAAGGTAAAGTATACAAAATAAGTGAACATATGAAGAATATTTTTTTTCCTTCCATGCAATATGCAGTTTTCTGTGATCTAAGTAGTAAATTTTGCAGTGTAATCCCAGTTGCCTTTTGGAATTCCTCAAAGTTTTAGGAAGTTTGCTGTACATTTCTGAATGATGAGTCACATAGGCTAGGATCTGCTTTTTCTCTGGTATAACGCTCACCCTTCCACTACCTTTGTGTTTCTAAAGTGAAAGGTCTTCAGTTGTCTTTGGGAAGTGTCCACCTGGGCTTATTCCAAGTGGGAGCATCCAGATGCTTCAGCAGGGGCTGTTTGATATTGCTTTTGAGGGGATTCTTCTTCATTCAAGGTCTGATCGGGGTCATTTTCATAAGTTTTGTTACATGGCCTGCTTACTTCCTCATTCCATTCATTGGAGAGTTATTCTTTGTTTAAAAACAGTTTTATCCCACTCCCATGGCTGCATTCCTATAGTGATCAGTAACTGACCATTGATGATCTGTGTTTAAAGCCCTGGAGTCATCTTGGACCTGTACTTTCGGGCGCTCTTGTTATGATTCACTCTTCTGCTTTCCAGCTGTTGTCTCCTGACGACCTTAATAACTATATTATCCCAACATAGTCCCCATCCCCCAATCTGTGTTCATTAATAGATTACTCTACAAAAATAATGATCCATTAGAAGACATACATCAATAGAGACTCACATAAACAGAACTGTCTGGAAGCTAACTGGAACAAGCATCTTCTAGTTAGGGCAAAACTACAATATGTTCTCAAAATTCATAAACTTCACACAAGTGCATGAGGATTTTTTCTTTTAAAGACATTAAGATGCAGGTGCCATGTAAAACATTTGGAGGTGAGCTCGCCTGAAGGAGGATGTTGTCAAGTATTATTTCAAGTATTAAAGTATTAAAGTACTATTAAGTGAAAAGAATATAAAAGTACTACTAGTGAAGAGTTCAATAAATATGGCTTTTTGTTTGTTTATTTTGGGAAACATCTCAAATCAAAAGATAGGAGTTTTTTAGTAGCAGCATGAGTTATGAGTGACAGTAGTTCACATTTGAAAAAATTCTAGAGTGTTCAAGGTAGAACTTGCAGGATTGCTAAGATGTACTATGGTCCAAGTAATTGTTTGCATTTCACATATCTGATGTGATTAAAATTCCTTCCCTAGGGAGGAATGTAATTTTTAAATAATTATAACCCATTAATAGAATCACATTGCACAAATTAGTTTTTAAATAGGACATTACTTTTATTCAAGTAGATTTTGGGAGAGATAATACAGGAATTTTTGGTTGAATAACTATTTTAACATTCATACTGCAATTTGTAAACAAAACCTTAAAAATAGTCAGACTTACATTCTGTTACATGTTATCATCTCGGTAAAATGGAAGAAAAATTGCATGAATAATTTCTTTTACAAGCAAAAATGTAATCATTGCCACATTTTTTTTTTTAATTTTATAAAATGCATGTATCTATGCCCACTACAGCAGAACGGCAGAATGCACTGAATTCACCTTTTTCTTTTTTTTTCTCTTCGTTCCTCATATGGAAAAACTTGCAGTTTTATTTATCTTTGAATGTTTGTGGGAAATAAGAGTTGGGCCAGTGTCAGAAATTGTCTGTGTCTATTTTGTATTTCCCAAGTAATCTTTTTCCTCAGTTCTGAAGTACCCCTTGTCTGGCTTCACCATTCAGCCTCAGTAGGTGGGACTGATTGCTTCCATTTTCTTATGATGATGAATTGTGCAGCTAAATCAAGGTGGAACTTGCTGCCTGGCAAGACTCAAACAGCCTCAGTCTGGGCTTTAACCCCAGTGTTGTTGCTAGTTCATCCTGTTTATATTCTACACAGAATATTATTTATGACTTTTCTTGTGCTGATCCCTATATCTTCCTATGGAGCATAAATCATACTTTAATATTCTTCTTTTTCCACACTGTGGAACCATCTTTATTCATTATTCTTCTTAGACTAATTTCAATATGTGTCCTCTTCCACTTCACCATCCCTTTTATTTCTTCCTGTTCTATAAATATTTTTTGGCTGAATTTTTAACATGTTGGCACTTAAGTGATCTGATAAATAAATTGCTTCTGAATTCTGTGTCTACTGTCTGGGTCTTATCTGGGTCTCTGTTATGCCTGTGTTTCCTTCACTCTTTCCTCAGGATTCTTTTTTTCATAAATAGTTCATGGTTCTTGTTTCCTGGTTCTGTTCTTTTCAGTGTCTGTCAATTTTTCCTGTGTTTTGCTTTTTTTTTTGCCTGTTTTAATGTGCTCCATTTCCTTCCTCTCTCACTATTGCTTGCTTTTTGTTTTTTCCTTGGTTTCAGATCATCTCTTAAATTTTCATGTGTCAAATGGTTTAATTCTTCCTGTAACCCCTCTCTTTTTTGAAGAGAAGCACAGAATCACAGAATGGTTGAGGTTGGAAGGGACTTCTGGAGATCATCTAGTCCAGCCCTCCTGCTCAAGAGATCTATTTCCTGACTTCTGTTCATTTTTTTTCCCTCACATCTGACTTTGTGGCATATGTAGTCTAGTTAAATTCAGCAAATTCATTACCAGGTTGATGTGAGTCTGACTCACCAGGTCCATGTGAGTAGGAGTGACAGAAGGTTTTAAGGCATTGTCCCATGGGCAGTTCCCCTGGAAGGAATATAGCTACTGTTTTTTACAATTCTTTTACAATTTTTTACAATGGCTTATTTTAGTGGGAACATGATAACTTCTTGAGAGAATTCACACTTTCTGCTGGTTTTCAGATAGGTTACTTAAGCAAGTGACTTGCTTCTGGATTTTTCATCCAAATAGAGTTCTTAAGAAGTATTTGAAAGATAGGATGTTGTTGTATGTTTATGCTTACATTTTTTTTTTCCCAAATTTTGGTAGGGCTTATATCAAACCAGTCTTTGGAAACTTTCTGAAACACGAACAATACAGCTGGTCCAGTCATCAGTTTCTCTTCTGAGGGGTCTGAACCTATTCTACCACAGCTGGCATTTTGTGTAACTGCAGCTCCTGTTATACTTTAAGTGCAAAGATTGATAATCTTCAGTGTGGTGTACAAAAGTGTACTTGTCCCTAGCATTAAAATCAGGCAAGGCTGATTTTATTTATTCATTTGTTTAGTATATTCTCCTGGTCAATGAAGACAATAAATTACCTTCCATCTCTTAACATTTCCACATCTCATATTTTGTTCTTGAGTGCCAAGCTAAATTAAATTTGCTATGATAAATGTTTTATCTTCTTTCTTCATAAGTCAGTCCCAAATCTCTGACCAGTTTTCTTATTGAGCCCTGGAGACTTACAACAATTATTGCTATAATATTTTTTTTCTGTCAGTTTGATCTATCCTCCTAGTTTGAGCAAAGTCTGCCTTTCTGGTCATTTTGCACAACAGAAATATGTGAATCTAGGAGATACATTAGATATTATTTCTTCCTGTCGATTGTTATTTCCATCTGAACTGTGCAACAGGCTAAACGATATCTTTTACAAACAACTTGCTGCTGAGAGCAGCTCATTTTGGAGAGGTACTGTGCTGCTTGGAGCTGGCACACAGACTAACTGCTGTAGTATACTCAGCACATAAAGACGTTTTCACTGAATCAGACCAGAAAATCCCTTTCCCTGGGATTTTCCCCCTGCCGTGACCAGCCCACCTGCTCCCTGTTGCTCTAAGCATAGGGAATGGCAGAACAAGGACCTTCTGCTTTCTTCCTAGCAGATCACGGTCACTGTGCTGGCTTGGTACTGCCTTTGCAAGGCCTCAGGACTGAGGCTTGTCAGGCTTCCTTTATCTGAACCTGGCCTACCTGGAGATTTTGGATTTTAGTTTGTTTAGCTGTAACAGCAGTTTTTCTAGTGTCTGGTGGCTATGCCTAGTTTGTTCTATTTTTGCTTAGCTTTGCATGTTATAACCATAATTTTTGTATAGAATGTTGTAAGAAGTCATTGTTCTGTGTAAAAATGAAATATTTATAACATAGCAATGTAGAGGAAATAGAAACTGGCTATGATAGTAGAAAACTTAAATTATAGAGGCGTACAGATAGAGTATTTTAAGAAGAGGAGCACATGCTGACACTGGGGACCCCAAAATATAAAGAACTCAGCAAAAGTTGGTTAAAAAATGCAGACCTTAGATCTTTGGAATACCAGTTCTATAGCAACGAAGAGCAAGTGGTAAATGTATATAACAGATTGATCTGTAGTATATTTTAGTGTAAGGTGGGCATGCAGGCAGTGAAGAGAACGAGAGACATGCACACAGTGAAGAGAATAAAGTGTAGCAGAGATATAAAAATGACTCCAAGCAAATCCTAGACCGAGTTAAACATTAGTGTCCCAGGAAAGGCCTTGAGGTGGTGGTGGTTGAGTTTTCCTCAACCCCTGGACCAGACTTAAGATATTAAGTTCAAGAGGAAGAGTAGAAGTGTGAAGCTAACACCAGAAAAGGGATAGATCCTAGAAAGTATGTGAACCATTTCAACTCTATTATTATTAATACTTTTTCTGTAATCCTATTCTTTTACTATCTTTTTTTGTTCAGGATCAGACTGTTAGGTCTGTTAGTTTGGGCAATAAATTCTAGGCCTTACATCAGAAACATGTTTCCATTTTGCTCTTAGCAGGATTTTGAGCATAACTCTGCAGTAAGTATTTTCCAGTTATTAAAGAACTATTTAAGATTTGAGAAACCTGGATTTATGTATTCCAAAACTGAGTTTCAGGATGTGATTCTCTTGGGGATAATCCCCTTTTTCCAGAAAACAGACTAGCTTCTGTTTTTCAGTCTGAAGCTTATTTCTATGTGTGTACTATCTTTTCATACTACAGCTGACTTGGATTCACAATCGGCCAGGATTGTTATCCACACATAATCCTGGCCTTTGGTCTATATGACACTAAATATATTTAATGAGTAACTGTTTACTGAGATTCCTAGTTCCAGTGCTAGCATGTTCCAACCTTCACTCTGTTCCTTCAGACCTTGTTTGGAAGGGCACAGCTGTGTGTGGCTTTGACTCAATTTTATTATGAAGACTGTTGCTAAGGCATGTGGAGGTATGTGATTTAAAGCCATATAAGAGTATAAAAGAAAAAACACAGGAGTAAAATTGTTGATTGGGTGACAGCTCAAAGATTAAAAACAAAGTATAAAGCACTAAAAAAAAAGTGGAAAAAAAATATGGAATTTGGCAAGAACAAAGATCAGCCCATTCTAAGCGGCAGTGGAAACCGGCCTTGCCTTAGCTGTCTGAGGCTTCCTGCACACCAGAGACACTGGTTACCTGGTGAGTGAGGTTATGATTCCTAAGTGTCATGAAGCTACATCCTTACCCTGACAACTGTAACGTATTTCCTCTTGTAAAACAGTGAATCTCATGAGGGAAACCACAGGAATCCTGAACTCTTTGAGCTTCTGGTGAATGTTCAAAAATCTCATGTAGCCTGTTGATCAGCTGTAACTCTTAGGAGTGTTACTGCACCTACAGCAGCTCAGGAACTGAGCAGGCTTGTCTTGTCTGCATACCCCTCCGAGCACACACTGACAGAGAGTCTCCTTGGTCTACATGGTAGCATGTAGTTTCATGTCCCATTGGCACAGAAGATGACCAGTAAAACTTGACTGTAGTTTAAAAAGCAAGTATTTACTCAGTGCACTTGTGATTTGATGCATAAATCCATCCGTGGAAGAAAAGAACTGAGCGATGCATGGAAATTGTGTAATTTCATTGAATATCCTCCAACTACGAGGTGTTTGGGGTTTTTGTTTGCTTTTGTTTTTTAACTTATCTATATTGTTAAGGGAGTTAAGTCAAAAGAATGTACTGACCAAGATATCTGTACTGTGAGCACTTGTTGATTGCATGTTAGTGTTCAGGGACTCAGACCTGTCAGGTATGCATTTCTTCCAGGCATTTTAAGTTCAAGTACGGCTTTGGCCATACTAGTAAGTTAGATGATCCCTAATTTTGCAACTGGGATATGGACCATATATCATCTGTGCTTTACATCTCAAGGACATTTAGCAATCTAGCAGATATCCTAAGCTATTGCAAACTCCTCGGAATGATTGTGATACAGAGCTAAATATCCAGGCACTGATAACTTGAGATTACTAACAAACAATTTTTCATAGGAAAAAGGAGTTTATCGGGTTGACCTAATAAAGAAAATAAATGACATTTGCAGCTTTTTTTATTATGCATGTGTGTGTCACTTATGTTTCTCAGAATCCAGTTCTTTCGCTCTTCTCCAAGTAAAGAAATCTGGCCTTTTCATTGGTTCAGTTAGCAGTTTTCAACTCAGGTCTTTCCAATGGAGGATTGCAGAACATTGTTTTGTCCTGCCATACTTTCCTCTGAATATAATATTTATACAAGGTACTGTCTGCAAGATTCATGATTACAAAGGCTAACTACAAAGTGTTTTGCCTGATGAGCTGGTAGGATCACCTGCCACTCACCCATCATTTTCTGACATGTTTTGTGACTTCTGTTAGACCAAGGTATTGACTTGGTTTCTTTTTCATCTTGAATCTCACCCTGCTTCATCCCTTCATATATCAGGTGTTAGCTGTTAATTATTTTATGATATGCTGCATTCAAAAGTAATTCGTAGAATAGAGATTACACTTTAATTCAATTTCTTTTATATTTCAAAGCCTTTCAAGAAAATGAGTGAACAGAAAACATGAACGTTTTAATTAGAACATGAAGCCTCTTTAACTTTTTAGTAAACTATTTAATCCTCGTGATTGGAAATTCATGGCAATGGCTTGCAGTTTTTTTAAAAGGTATATACTTACTAAAATGAAAACATGTTTTGAGATACTTGGTTGTTTGTTATCCATTAGCATAAATCCTGTTAGGAAAGTTAAATGAATGTCATCCAAATTATTCTCGGTATCATACCCTACAGGAGTCAAATATCGAACCTCTTTCATTTCATTGCTAGTATCTTTGTGTATTTAGGCATTCTAAGTCCTTAGTGGATAAGAGTCCCATCAAATGTTATGTTTTAATCTAATAGAGAAAAGTTGACACTTGTCATCTCAGTTTTACAGTCTTTATGTTCAAAATATTTTCTTCTGCTTCCTTATTCATTTATTGATTTATTTATGTAATGCAGTGCTGAACTGCATTTCCCTAGCTGCAGTACTAGGGAAAATTTGATTCATAAAGAAGTTTTTTAACTTATAAAAATACAAATACAGCTGAGATGATATATATATTTTTTTTCATTAATAGGAGGAAAGAAATGTCCAGTAGGAAAAACAATTTTAAAATGTATCCTGATAGCAGTGTGGGTGTATTGTTAGCTTCAAATATTTTATGTTAGTAAAATTCATTAATCTTAATAGAGTGTTACAAAAAATACGGTTTCCCCAGTATGTAGGCTTTAATACGTATTATCGGTACAGAGGAGGGTATGTGTCATGTGTCGTCCTATTTACTATCCATATTCCTTTCTTCACTTTGAAATATCCACTTCAAGAAGACTTTCTGTTCCCGTAGCAGCTCCAAGCTTTGTGCATCCTTGCTGGCAGCTCTGCCCTGGTCTGACTTCACCATCGGTATCACAGGTGGGTGGTGGTAACGCACACACCTCCGGGGAGCCACCAAATTCAGCACAGACTGGAAAAAGGCAACTTCCTCAGAAAGTGTGAGAACACCTCCTGGGGCAGCCTCACGTTTTTCCTGGTGGTGCTCTCTGGAGCCCAGAGGGGACTAAAGGAGTTGCCTATTCCTCTTGGGGCCCGGGCCACCATGCCTTGTGGTGTTGGGGTTATGATGTGACCAGGACTGAACGGTGGCTGCAATGTGGGGCGCTGGGGCCCGGGGCACTGAGCTGGCGCTTCCACCAAGGCGCTGCCAGTCCTCGGGCTGTGTCCTGCGTCTTCCCAAGCAGGTACCATTTGCAGTGTGATATTTAATGCATAGCCTGAAGTCATTCAGGACTGCATGTTTGACATAAGTATATATAATTAGTCTTACTGCACAGTGTAATTAACTGAGAATTTTCAACAACTTCTGGGCACGAGATTAATCTCAGTCTTTAGAAAATTGTTTCATGAAGTACTAAAATCACAGGGGTTGTAATTTAGTGGGAAATGAAGATGTTTAAGGTAGTGTTCTGAGCAGATTGCATCCTGAGTCCTGTGCAGGACAGCGAGGATCTCCAGGGCCTGGGAGAGTGTGTTTCCCCAGGACTGACCGCCCCAGCTGCTTTCCATGCTGAATTCCCGCCATGAGCTCCTTGAGGGAAGGTCCTGCCGAAGCAGGAGCGCTGAGGAGCTGTGAGGCAGCCGGGCACTGCTCAGGGCACCCATAAGAGATGTTCTGACCTTGGCATCGGCCGCCTCACGCAGCCACTGAGGACACAGCAGCTCATTCTGTTTGGAGGTTCAGGTGGTGAGGGAGCCCTTAGCTGAGGGAAGTTTAGCTTGTTTGGTAACACTGAGTGCTATTTTTTTATTTCTCAAAACAGTCCTTTCTGGCATAGTCTTAGATCTTGCTGTTGGTCTCTCTCCCTTCTCTCTTCTCCCCCAAATTTATTTTATTGAAACAGACTAACTCTGCATGACTATATTCCTGCCTGTGAAGGCTTTGTTCCACTTAAAGTCCTGGGGCTTTATCAGCAGAAGAGGCAGGAAACCTGATCCTGAGGTTGAGAAGTGAGATGATGGAGACACAACAGCACAGTGCGTTACTGTGCTCTGACACAGCTTTTTATGAGACCTTGGGCAAATATCTCCTCATTTCTCAGTACTGAAACTGGTAATCACTTCTGTGGCACAGCACTAAAGCTGTCTCTGACTTGGTAGCAGTGAGCAAAAATATATTTTAAGTTAGAAATCCTTACTCAGGAGCACAGCTATGAAAAAATCCATAGAAGAAAACGATCTGCTGAGTAACTGGACTTGCTGCCTTAATCCCTGAAACCTAAAATGAGTGAGATTAATCGAGAGTGCCACAAAGTTTGCTGAAGCAAATTAATTTAAGAGTTTTAGAAAGAAAAATAGGAAGATTGCCATTTTTTTTAATCAAAGTTATTCTAGAAGAAACTTCATCACAAATCAAAATATCTATTAGATTTCTCCTTTATTCCAGTAACTCTTAGTAATATAAATGACATTATGTTTGATGATAAATATATTAACTTGTGCCGTATGGTGTTGGAAAATTCCATCTCTTGTGCCATCTAAGCAACAAAACCAAGTTGCATTCAAAGCATGACCCAGCCTAAAATCTGTTCAGGAAGACTTTGTGTGGATATGCCACTAATACTAAGCAAAGACCTTCAGGGAGATCCGTATAACAGTCCACATTGTAATCTGGAGGGTGGGAATTGCTGAGCAGAACAAAGAGCTTCCTGCTGAAGTTTGAGTTGGATTTGGATCTGTGTTCTGCTAAAAAGATGTAACAAAAAAGGTAAAACAGCAAACTTTTTTTTTAAGAATAACCCAGTCTACAAAAGAAGTTTGTGTTTTTGCTTTTGGTGGAATAGCATCTTCCTGTAATCATTTGGTCTATATAAGTATCATTTCCTCTTTGTTCTTATATATAAGTGTTTTTTGCTTTTTTTTTTTTTTTTAAAGTAAATCAGATGTGACCTGCAAGTAAAGTATCATTTTTCTAGGATTTAGCCTTTTAAAAGTACTTTCTTCAGCTAATCTCTTCATTCATAAGAATTTTGCTCAATGGCAAATTTGTAGGTAACTTAGGGGAGTGCCTCCAAAAAGATCCTGATGATATTACAGTCTGTGTTAGAATCACTTTTTGAAGGTGTATTCCAAATGCGTCTTGTGAAATCCATTCTGAATACAATCTGATAAATAACATGCAATATTCTTATTAATTATGTAATTTTGTAATGGTTTTGGCAGTTCCTATCTTGCCATCAACAAAAGAAAATAAAAAGAAGGTACTATATAAAGTATTTAGTGTATAAATCATAATATGCATCTCACTAAGCATGGTATCATCAGGTGAATATAAGCAAGAAATATGTCATAAATACTTAGTCAGGCTTTCTTTATTTTTAGTGATAACTTCTAAGGTTCAAGCTTCATAAGGGCCTGTATTTGTTTGTTTGAATCCTTTAAAGTGCTCCTACTGTACATCATCAGGTTGGTGTAGATGATCAGGTGCTGATGTTAATAATATGCATTATTTGGACTATATTATATCTGAACAATGGAACTAGTAGTATCAATTTTAAGATACATATTGTAAGCAGACTATGTACATTACTTATATGACCACAAGTGAGGCAAACTCTCCCTCCTTAGCTGGGGACATGAAAAAGTTGAGAAAAAAAATTAATGGAACTGTATTTTGCTTGAAATGGGGCAAAAAAAAGTCTCACGAGTCAATATGTAGGTAAAAATGTACAATAAAGGACTCTTTTCATTCAAAGGATGAAGGGGATTGAAGGGGAGAGAAGTATTGGTTTTGCTCAATGGGAAAATAAAGCTTTCAATATTTTTTCAGCAAATCTGGAGAAAAAGTTCATTTTTACTTGAAATAAAACACTGCACTTGTTTTCAGTGTAGTTTTACTCTTTAGACTTTAGAGTTTATGCTAATATTGAATTAAAACAATTTCAGAATTGAGGATGAAACTGAAAAAAAGAAGTGATACTTTCAGAATATCACAGCAATTTTTTGGTTTTAATAAAATTCAGCAAAAAAAACCCAGATAGTTCTGAAATTGCATATTTAGCTAATAATACATTTGCCCAGACATAATGAAAAAGTAATTGTCTTGCCAGGTATCTTTCCCTTTACTCAGAGGGAAAAAAAATCCTTCTTCTATAGATGGAGATCACAGAGCCATCTTAAATTCAGCCAGAAGCTGTGAGAAGCACTCTCAAAGCTTTGTGAAGCAGAACACTTTACCAAGCATATTTCATTCAAACCAGGGTATTTTTCAGTGCTGGAGAGCAAGTGAATAAGGAAAACTAGAGATGATGCTGCTAGTGGAAGAAAGCAAGAGGTATCAGATAAGCTCAGGCCCCCTGTTCTGTCTAACATGCAGCTTTGGGGCAAAATGAGTAGTTTCCTGCAGCAGTTTCCTCCTTGGCACTTGCTGCCGGCCCTGGCCCTGGTGGGTTCTGCCATTCATGGCACTGCGGGGCTGCACATGGAGAGGGCACAGCTCTGATGTCCAGGCGTGCATCCAGGAGTGCACTGCTGTCTTGCTACGGTCTTGGTACTCTGTTCCCAACATAAGAGATCTCAGGAACATCTGTCCCTGCTTACAGGAGCAGAATGTGATTCCCAAGAACATGGAATTTGATCCAAGATAGCTTAGAGTGCTGATAACAGAGCAGCAGACCCAAGAATAATTAATGGTAGGAGCTAAGGTAGGTCTTTAAGATATGTTTTTACTTAACATACTTCTGGGAACAATTTCAGCAAGCTCATATGTAGCTGGGTATTGATAAATCACCACGTATTCCCAGCAAGGGGACCAGTAGTGATAGCCAGCCAATTCAGGATAGAGAGTATGTGATTTGAACGCTTAATAAAAGCTCAATTTTTCCTCATTTCATTTTGGGGAGAGAGAATGTTTCTTTTTCTGTTCCTGGCCAATTTATTATCATTTTTAATTCTATCATATCTGATGTCCTTAAGTAATCACCTTTTAATCTAATCTTACTCTTTTTACCTTTTCTTTTTCACAAAATAATATAGAAAGCAGTTTGCCTAAAGGTTTGGGAGATACCAAGTTCTGATTGTAACACTCTTGTGAATACTTCCTTCCCACCATATCACATATGATAAATCATCTCTGTTCTACTTTAGTAGTTTAGTGTAAAAATCACCAGTGTTGCGGACCTTCCTGCTTTACCACAGCTTGAATGTACATGGGGAGCTCATGTGGTGGCTCTGTACTGCAATCTGCTTAATAGTGCCCCAAACCACTCAGGCTTTATTATTAATGCAGGAAACTAAAAATAGGTGGTGTTATCTTTTTCATTTGTTTTCTTTACAAACACTAAAATGTATAAAATCATTTCCTTATTAGTCTTGAAGGTTGTTTTTGCTTAAGACACTTATTGAAAGCCTTGGGGGATACATGATTGTAAATATTTTTATCAGAAAAGTAGATAGATTAGCTGTTAAGTTCAATTTTATTTTAAAATGTAGGGAGGTAGTAAAAGGAATGAACAACAGCAAAGTGACTTGTAAGTGCAGTCATGTACTTGATGGCTAACACAGTGTGCAAGGATATTTTGAATACGTAAGGTAAGCATGGCCTGCATTTTGGAAGGTTTCAGTAAAATATACTATTGTGTTGTACCTTGCAGTCTCCTTGAAGGTCTAAATAGTCATTCTTTTCCTTATGTTCAAATGTGACTGTACCTGGTAGAAATTTACTGAAATGACTAGAAGATAGACCACTCTGAGATGTGGTCAGAAAATTAGACTCTACATTCTTTGTAGAGAAAAAACTTACCCTTATTTAGCCCAGCGCTGTTGACGACCCTGGGAGTCCTGCCATACTGGAAGGTTGTCATAATTACAGTTAGGGTTTTATTGATATAATTATTGGTGACAAGATGATTATGTCAGGAGATCTGATGATATTCTTATCTTAACCAAGTATAATCAAACCAAACCAGATGAGGAATATGGATTGTAGTAATAAACATACACAACAGTGTGACTGAGCTGTGTAGGGCTAGTAAAAAATCTCATATACTAACAATTTTCAGAGATCCTTTAAAAATTATTTTCTTGAAATTTTATCTCAGCTTTAAAGAAGATTTCAAATTATAGTTGTCTTCAAGGAAGCAACAGGCTGAGGGCAGGCTTGAATGAGAAACTGGAAACATTGATAGCATCAGGAAAGAAATCTATAGGCCTTGGAAAATACAGGCAATTGAAATAATGAAAGCATGATAGAAAAAGATGTAAGAAAAGCAAGTATAGGAATACTTGTATAAATTGCCAAATAAGTTCCTTTATTTTGCATCCTGTTTCCTCCTTTGGGGCATTTATAAAGAGAACAGGTCTCCCAGGCTTAATTAATTACACTGAACTGTGCTTTATTTTGGTCATATTCTCTGGAGATGCCTAGCACCTTCAAAAATGAGTAACATAGTCACTATATAAAATTCTAAGGACAACAAAGTAGGTGTCCTTTTTATTACAGGCTACACAGTAAAGAGTAGGAAAGGATTATGTAGAAGTCAGGTTGCAAGGGATCCCAGGACATCTTTGGTGCAGTCTGCTGCTCAAAGCAGGGCCAACTGTGGGGTCAGTCCACGTTGCTGAGGGCTTCATCCAGCCTGCTCGTAAAAGCTTCTAAGGAGGGAGATTGCACAGTCTATCTGGGCAACCTCCTCCTATGTGAGACTGTCCTCAGAGTGAAAAAAGTCTTTCCCTACCTGCAGTCTGAATCATCTCTATTTTAGTTTGTCTCTGGTCTCTCATCTTCTCTGTGTACATCTCTATAAAGAGCCTGCCTCTGTCTTCTTGCTGAATACCTTGCAGGCACAGACCAGCTGCTGTTAGCCAAAACTGTCTCTTCTCTAAGTCCTTCAAAACTTAACTCTCAGAGCAAGTGCTCCAGCCCGCAACCACCTTGAGAGTCCTTCACTGAGCCCAATTTATCATCATCCTTCCTGTATTGCATTGCCCCAAACTGGACTCAGTATTTGAGAAGTGCTTTCACGAGTGCTGAGTAGAAGAGGATTCAAGTTTATAGAATTAGTAAATAATTCAGATTGGAAGGGACCTGAGGAGCTGTCTAATCTTCTATATGGTGGGGTCCAGAACTGGATGCCAGGATTGAGGTGCACTCTCATGCGTCCCAAGCGGAGGGAACCCATCCTTCCCCTCCATATTCTGCCCCATGTGGGAGGCTGCTGGGTCCCTCTCAGTCTTGCTGTCGAGTTTGTTAGAGGCTGCCCCAGCTTGGTGACATCTGCAGACTTGATGAGAGTGCACTCAACCTTCTTCGTCAGGTCACTGATACGAGACAGGTCGCAGCACAAACTCCTGGGGTGCTTGGCATTTTACAAGCCTCCATCTAGAGTATGTGTTAATAGTGACCCTCTGAGCCCAGTCATTCACACAGTTCTTCACCCATACAGTTGTCCACCCATTCCAGCCATGGTATTGTGGGAATAGTTTTTAAAGCCTTGCTAAAATCAACATCTTTGATATCTACTGCTTTCCCTTCATCTATAACTTAGCTGTTTTATCCTAGGAGCAAAATTTGGGTCTTGGGGATGACAGTTGAAAATCAAGACGTCTATAGTAGCATCATCTTAAATTTTCATAATATACCACTTTGGTTTGAAGACTGTCTGAAGAGGACAGTTATAGTGGCTGGCTGCCAAAGGGCTGTAAACAGGAAGTCATGTTTATCAGCAACTATGAATGTTTCTGAAATAAAATCCATATAGAAGAGGTGGACTTAATTTGAATGAAAAAAAATCAGCTTTTCAATTTGCAAACTTGCTCACAAACATATATTTAAACTGAAGAGCGTGGGAAAGTCAACAACTGTCAAAGAGAGTATCATTCAGGATGAAGCATCTGCTGCTGATGGAATCACAGAAATTCTGTATCCTTGGGCAAAGATACAACAGGTTTGAAATCTTCAGTTGTGGAGCCCCTCAGTAACAATAACCATGATGAGTTTATGTGTACTGTCCATGCAGATTCATTCAGAAGAATCACATATCTCTTTTCAATCTCAAGAAGGGAAACTGTATGAAAACAAGGAAATGAGCAAAAGAATTCCTACAATGAGAGCAAATAGCTCTTCCAGCTTACGATGGCGTTCCCAAGCACGGATAGAGTGACTCACTATGTCACTAGCCACCTAATGTGTGATTTATTATCAACAGCTACAGAATATGTTAAATATGTTGAAATAACATCTGCTACAAGTAAAGCTGTGGGTAGGTGAGATTTGATCCAGTCTTAGCCATCTTGTAGAGAGCTGAAATTTTCTTGAATTCTGCATGTCCTTCCTGGAAGTAAATAGGACAGGAGTTTCTTTTATTTTTCTGTCTGCTTTGCTTCTCCAGTCAAACATTTTTATCAGCTGCTGGGTGTTATATAAACTACATGTAACTGACTGCCTGGGATGTTTTGGGTCCTGCAAGGCTGTTTGAATAACTGCAGCCCATAGATGAGTAAAGCGGATTGCAACTTGTGAGCTTAGGCAAAAGACTTTTCAGAATGACTGTAATGAAACCATGAAGTTACTCGTGATTGCAAGACAAGGGCCAATTGCGAAGAATTGTAGAAAAATTAGACTCAGCAATAATAAAATGAAAAATGAAGTTCAAAATGGGTGAATGTAAAATGATGCAGATGGTGAGGGGAGAGGACAAACCTAACTTGCCATTTAAAATACAGATTTTGAACTATTGCAATCAGAAACTAGATTTTAGAGCTAGGAAGAAGCAAGCCCTAAAAACATAAGCTTACCTCAAAAAAAAAAAAAAAGGAGTTTTTAGGATTTATTAGGGAGGAAATAGATATCAGAGTTGAAAAAAATCCTTAAACAACTGTATAACTCCATATTTTTTCCAGAGAATGCGTCCTGTGTACAATTTTCCCTTCCTGTAGGAAAAAGAAATTGATACAGAGTTGGAAGAGCTTAGGTTAGGTAAGCAGAGTAGATCTGCGTTATCACTGGGTGCTGTCTCTATCACATTCTGTCTTTGAATGTGGCCTCTGGTTTTCTTTGCAATTAAGTAAGACTATATTGGGATGATAAGCCATAAATATTATGAAAACCTAAGAAAGAGGTACAGGGGGTTAGCCAATATTTTCTGCCTGCTTATATCCTTACCTGTTTTTAGATTCTTTAGTCTGCATTTGGTCTGACTTAATTTTGCACATTCTGTTCAGCTAAGTCTGCTTCTGTGCTGTGGAGACGGGTATGTTTTTTTGATTTGCTGGATTTGTTCTTTCCAAGTTTTATGTTGATATTCCAGGTGCCGGTTTGGCCTACT
Source organism: Crypturellus undulatus (assembly GCA_013389825.1). Classification (NCBI taxonomy): domain Eukaryota; kingdom Metazoa; phylum Chordata; class Aves; order Tinamiformes; family Tinamidae; genus Crypturellus; species Crypturellus undulatus. Next base: position 27,288 of record VWPW01019744.1, read on the forward strand.
GAGCATTCAGGGTGTCACCACTGAGTCTGCTAGACAGGAGTCCAAGCTGCTGCCTTGCTGCTCCTGGGGAATATTATTGTGCGTGTGCATATACACGAGTGGTTTGTGCTGCCATTTGAATTTAGTTCTTGGTTTGGTTGTGCTTTGAAGTGGAAAGCATGGTTGTTGCCTGGTTGAAGTGATTTGTGAAGCTGAATATTTCTTTCTCTCAGTTGCTCAGTGCTGGGAGTTGCTGTTTTCCTCATCTCTACCAGTTGTTGCTGGAGTTCTTGGGCACATGAGGCATTCTTACTGGAATCACAAATTTAGGATCTCTCAGAGGGTTTTGTGCCAGGTTCAGAGAAACCTGTTGTTATTACAGAATCTTAGGGTTCACTCTCAGCACATGCTTATTCATGTTTAATCAGGATTTCTTGGTAGGTTTTTTGGGAAAAGCAGTCGGGGGTGTAAGTGGGGGAAGAAGAATCAATGAGGGCACTGTTCTCGTGTGTGTTGCATGGGTTTTGTCTTTCAACTAAATGAATGGAGAACTTGACTGCTTGCAATGATGATATGCTGTTATTGCACATTCTGATAAACCAATTACCTGAAAGAAACTTCAGCACTTTTGCTGTAGCTCTGTGACAGCGAATCGGGGGCAATGCCCCGTGTGCCCAAGTCCCAGGCGCACCGCTTTAAAAACAACAGAAAAAGAGCACAGAGCACTGGTGGTTTTTTTTTCTCTCATTCATCAATTTTGTGAAGTTAAATTGGCTTTCTGGAATCCCCAGAGCAATTTGTAAATGATGTATGAAATAAAGTATTCCTACCTGCATAATGCACAGGGGAAAAATAGGTTTCCTATCACTACTCTGACATGCTGTTTCAGTGATACTTCATATCCAGTCAGACACTGCCAGAAATAAGATACTAGTTGCAGACTTTGAGAAAAATATCATTTACAAAAATCTTCTGCAAATTTTTCTTCTTCAGTTTTCCTGTTTGTTCTCTTGGCATTGTTGATTTTGATAGTTTTCTCTTTTAGAATTTACATTTGCTTATGTGAGTCCATTGTTAGAAAGATATTGAGTGACTTTGTTTTTACTTTTCCAACCAGTCTTGGCTTGGGGAAGAGTACAGAGTCAATGACCTCTCCAGGCCTGTTGCATTCTTCTGTGATTAATTAAGATTACACACGCAAATCTTTCACTGGCTATTTTTCTGCTACAAGATTTAAATATCTAGGTATTTGCCAGCTCTACTGTAGGCAAAATAAAAAAACTTTTTCAGTGTTAATACTCCTTGTTTTATATTGTTGTAAGCATGTAAGCATGTTACTCCCTACTCCTCAGTTTTTCTTGCACTTGTTTCCAAAGCAAGCGGGTTGCTTGCCCTTGGAGGGAGGTTCCAGATGAAGGATTAATGAATAATGCGCTTTGGCCAGTCTGCCATGCCATGTCACTGGGCATCCTCGTTGCCACAGTGTGCTGCCATTGCGGTTCTGTTGGGAGCATGTTGTGAATTAGGTCAAAGAACCTCAGCAACGTAACAATATCCTATTTTTCCTGAGTAGGGCATTTTTGGAGAAGGGAAGGAGGTGGAAGGTGATTTTCCTGTTGGGAAAGACTGTCTAGTGGTTAGGGGGTGTCAATGAACTTCTTAAGCTAATATTGAATTAATCAAATTCAACTGCAGCCACCATATATATGTCTGTTTCACTAGGAAGCATGTTGAATTATTCTGTGCAGATCATAGCCATAATATGGCTATATCATTTTTGATACCTCGGGTTTTCCACTTCACTCAGATAATTGTTCTTGGCAGCACTGTGTACAGTGTAGAGGGAAAAGGGGGCTATAATGATTTTCTTCTTGGTAAATCCCTGTTGACTACAGGATCTTTATCTCTGTTACTTTTGTCTTCAGCGCTGAAGGAGATGAACCGGCTCCAGGAAAAAAAAGAGATTTTATTGTTTATCCTTCTTTTTCCTCAGGATTAAAGACATTTACCCACACACCCTATGATTTAGGTGACACAACTGTTCATTACCTGGGCTTTATGTCTTTATAACGAGAGCTCTCTTTTTAGAGACAGCTATAACAAGAACAGTTCTGACTCTAAGTAACAATTTTATGAGTAGTGGAGCTTACTAAGTCCTCCGTTATATATATATATATATAATTCTCACGACTGAGTCCCTTAATGTTTGATAAGGTATTGTATTTAAACTTATTTTTGGAGGCATTATGCTTTTGGAAAATAGTGCAAGCATTCCATGGGAAAACAAGCTAAAAATTTTATTGAAGGTCAAGCTTTGGTTATAAGCTATCTAAAATATCTCTTCACAAATATTTATGCCCCATTTCCCCAAACCACATTCTTTTTCTTGTTGATACTGTCATTATCCGTGCACATCCCTAAATAGGTATCCCTAAATGGATCTTCAATTTGAACTCAGTCAGGTGTGGACAGTACAATTTAGTTTACCTTCTTGGTAGTCATCTTACCCTTCCACTGTGTCATATGCCTGGATAATGAACTGCAAGGTCTAACGTGAGGTTTTAGGTACTTGACAGATAATAACTCGCATCAAATCAGCCAAATACTTAAAAAACTCATTTCCAAGGGTTAGAGCATTAAGTGCTTTTGTTGCTAAAGTCATAGAGATCTCTTGAAACCTATGTACAATATATCTCATCTGTAGCTCTTTTTTGTCCTGTTTAGGGGAGAGGTACATAAGTAGCAACCTGCTGAGAATTAATCCTTTAGCTATTGATGTCGTATATATATCCCACATAGTCAAAATCTGAATGAGCATTTTTCCTATCTTTAATATAGATCAAACAGTTTCAGGAAACATACTATAAAGAAAGAAATTTATTTGCCTCAGATATTGAATAAATTCCTGCTACATTCTCCGTGAAAGGAGTAACCCTAAGGGATTATATATAGATTCATTTTATATAAAATCCTCAAAATGTGAGACCTGGAATCAGATTAAACTAGCAGTGCTGGTTTACAGCTAAAAGAACATCAAGGAGCTCTTGGGGAGAAGGGAAGATCCCTTCTTGGGAGAAGGAATTATACAAGACTGCCCTTCATGCTACATTGGCTTGAATTAGCTCCCTTCTAGTAGCATTTTTTTCTTGCTACATCTCCTTTTTCCAAAACTAAGCAAAGTCCTTGTGAAAGGATCAGCTGTAGAGGGTAGTTGTGGATACTGCTACTGTTTGGCTAAGAGTTGCATATACAGCTAGATTCAGCTTGGGTTTGTTGTCTACTTTATTATACAGAAAGTTATTTTGTTATTCATCTGCTTTCTGTCTCTGGGCAGATTTAATTTTGCTCTCTGCACATGCCAAAACCAGTTGTTTATCTATCTGCTTTAAGATTTAAACTCTGTGAGCTAAGGAGCTCTCCCTCAGTATATATATGCATATTATATAGTACAATAGTATTCCACTAGGACACATTCAATAGGATGTGTGTCTTTGCACAACAAAAGGTAAAAAAGGTTTGTTTAAAAAAAAAAGACACCAAGGCAATCCTGTGCTGATTAAAAAGGGTGTCCAGCAGTAAAACAGTAATGTCCGCTGACGACAGTATGTAGGGATTTTATTTTGTTGTTCCATTGGAGTACTGGTCAGAGAGGAAACTTCCACATAGCAGATGCAGTGTGAACTTTGGACAGAGTCAAATTTGATTTTGTTGAACTAAGATTTAAGAGCAGAAAGGTGATGAGTTAGCTGGCATTCTTAAAAGGGCATTAACATACAATAAAAAAGGCAGTAGTGGGTCAGAGCAAAGGCCCATCTAGTTCACTATCCTGTGTTTATCAGTGCTTATAAAGTGTATGTTTAATAATAACCACAGGGCATATAATGTTTTCCCTTGAATTTTTCTCAATTTTGAGAATTTTTGCATGGCTCAACAGTCATACTGTTGAGTGGGACAAAAATTGTCTCCTTTGCTATGAATGTGGCCTTTACTGGGTCCATATTATGTCCCCAGTTCTCAGACTGGAAGGGAAGGTGTGCGCATTCTCCATGCCCACCCTGCTTGGGCCAGCCTGGATGCTGAGCCCTTACAGCTCGCTCCCTCCAAGAGACAAAAGTCTCTCAAAGACTCCAAGCCTGGATGTTGTTTCTCCTACAGAAGGACCTGAGCAGTGTTACCATGATAGTCTGTACCTTTTCCAGTTTTATTATATATTACTTGAGAGAAACTATACAGGAACATAATGATATTTTCTTGTTTTGCTCCCTGTGCTTTTCCTAGTAACTCCTGATGTTTGATTTTCTTTTTTGGCAGCTAGTGAGCATTGAGGTGATGTTTTTAGAGCTGTCTATCATAATCACACAATCTCACATCTAATCAGCACACAGCCCATCATTTTATCTGGAAATCACTTATATATGCACATTACATATATATGCACATGCATCACATATATATATGCATTACTTTACATTTACTTCTGTGTAAATGTGTAGTTCTGCTGCTGCTCTCTCTACTCCAAATCAATAAGAGCTGTTTACTTGAGGTGGTTAGAGCAGAAAAATCAGGAACCTGGAGGGCTTGCTCATTTTTCTTCCCTCCTGATAGGCAGCTGTCTTTCCTGGGATTTGGAAATGATGATTTGCCTGCTAAGAAACTGGTGCAGGGAGACTACAAACACGGAATATACGGAATATACAGAATATACTAAAGATTTATCAGTTCTCCCAAAAAGCAAGCGGTGACCACGTGAGCTCAAGTTTTTTCTAGTCAATCTCCTTTTGTCCTTGGCAAATCCACAGGGCAATAGCATATACTATATAAAGCTATTATGTGGCTCTGGATATATGCTCCAGATATAACAAGTAGTAGGCCCTTGGCTCACTACTGTACCTGATAGTTTTTCAATTATGACTCTTTTCCTCTATACAGCAGTGTTTATGTTAATATATAGTATTAGAATTTTTCTGTAAGATATAATAAATCCCTTTTGTGATACATTGTTTTCCCCCCGAATATTTTTTCCTCTATTCTTCATTTGCTTTTTTTTTTTTTTTTGGCCTTTTGCAATAGTTCACCACTAATATTGCCTAAAGAATTCTGGCCAGCTTCCCTAAGAGTTTTATCACTGTCACTGTAGCAAAATTTTTTACAAATTGGTCTTTAGAGATGAAATTATTTAGACTTCCCTAATAGTTCACACTGATGGTGCCTTCGTAACTGATATTTACAGAATTCCCTGAAGGTATGAAAAGGTCTCAGTGGTGTTTATTGTTAAAATTCTCAGCGGCCACAGTAGTGTGTGTCTTGTGCACTGTCTTCAGGGAGGAGAAGAAATGATTTATCAAGGTCAGGTCTTACAGTCATTGCTTGATCTCTAGTTTGGGTATGCTAAAGGTTGCCATCTGTCTGAGCAAGTAGCTGCATAGGTGCCTCTGATTCAAAAACAGATTTATTACAGCAATAGGACGCTTCTCATATAAAGTGCTCACAAGCTATTTATTATAAAAACATTGAATTTTAAAAAATGTTTACTGCACCTCTGAATATTTTGTACAGTTATTCATGTTTCCTCCCACTGCTCTGAAGGACTAACAGCACTTAAGAAATTACTTTGAAAAATTACTTTAAATAATATTTCCTTAGATCTCTGACTCTATAGAGTTCATTTCCTTGCCCAGTTGAGCATTGGGAAATTGATGAGAAGCCCTTTCATCTCATCCTGCACACCCTAGTTATGTTCAGCTAAGGAGAATGATTTTATTCACATGATATTCTTTCTGTTACAGTATGAAGGTTTTGAAGAATATCTTCCTCATACTTACTTCTTCTTGGTGTCCTTGTACAAATTTATAGAATTAGAGAATAATTCAGGCTGGAAGGGACTTGAGGAGCTGTCTAGTCTTCTAGCAAAACAAGACAGATCCCAGGACAGTCTACTCCTTTATTTGTTACCCGTCTCCTGGTGGAGTGCAAAACATTGAGCCTGATCATTTTTGCCATTTTTTACTTATCTGTTTGCCCACCCACCCAGAATGTAACATGCCCTCTTGGATGCAAGAATATTACTGCACACTTCAAAAACACCCTCATCAGTAGGTTTATTAGCTGGCATTTGTATAATCTGAGCATCAGTCCTTAAAAGCTGAATATATATGTTAGTAGTCTGTAAATTTTGTGAACGCTTTGCGATATATCTTCTAGTAATCCTGAAGTTGTCAATAGTGGGCTCGTATATGCTTGCTAAGTAAGGCTGTGATGCCCATTCATTTCATACTGTTAAGTTCACACAGGTGCATTAGTTAATAAAGCTGAGCCTGTGCCTGATTTGTTTTTCAGGCAACTTAGGAAATCCATGGTTAAGCATCTGCCTAAGATTAAATACTGGTGTAAGTACTTCATTCAGTGGAGGCATTCCTTCTTTATGGCGTAGTCTAGCAGCTCTGCTTTGCATTCATCTGTCACAGTTAAACTCTTACAAATTCATAGGAAGAGGGACAGAGCAGCATATGAAATGATTATGCAGTCAATAAGAGGATACTCGGCATGTCCTTCTCCCTAATAGGAAACCAAAGAACTGGGGATTTTGGTAGAACTGAGCTTATTCTAAAATGCTGCTGGTAGCTGGGTCTTGTTGTGGAAGTCTGAAGTTGTTTAGTAGCAACAACTCATAAAGTCAGAATGCTACTTTTCTTGTTGTTTCTTACACTTTGTATAAGATACTGCTCACTGCAGTTCTCATTGTCAAATCATCTAATTTTCACAACACAGCACTTACTTAGTTAATTTTTATTTATTCTATTTGAACCTATGCAATTGCAGCTTAAGAAATCAGTTGCTGTTTATATTCCATACTTTACTTCATCTTTTATTATCAGTCATTTCAAAATTCGGAAGATCACTTATTTAGAGAGTGCATTTTCACATGAAACCTCTGTCTATTCTTCCATACATGCTAATGTTAGAAGTAACAGTAAGTGGTGGTCTTACTTTATAGAACACAAAAATGGTAATTTATTTACAGTTCTTGGATTTGTTTATAGCAGTAAATTAGCATTTTGTTCCATGCAGTGCAATTTAAAACCACTTTTCTGTAATTCTCATTTTTTATGCTTACAAATAATTGCTATGCAAAAAATGTTACACTTAGAAGAAAATTGTTAAATGAGTAATCTCATTTTAAACACATTTATTCAATTAGCTACCATTTATTTTAGAGGACTTCACTGTGTTACCGTATATACCCTGGGGTGCTAGAAATCCATTGCCACAGTTTCTTCACAATCCATTTATTTTGTTCCTCTGTGAATTTTAGGAGGTCCTGATGTTTTGGAAGAATGTACATTTTCTGTTTCATGGAAATAACTTGACTGCACAGTTGTCTTGTGATTTAGTTATTCCCAAGCCCGGGAGCTGAGGGATGTTAACTTCTTCCTTCAAACCACTGAAATGAGAAGCTCTAGGAGCAGTGGTACGTGCACCCAGGCCACTTATTACAGACAGTTTCCTCATATAAAGAGATACCACAGTATCTCTCTATCAGCATTTTTATCAGCTTCATCAGCATCTCTATTTAGGTGCCTACAGACAGCATGATCTTGGGGTATATATGTACACCAAGGGGGTTAAAAGGGATTAAATATATGGTTAGGTTTAAATTAGGAAAAGGAGCATTCTTCTCTAAAGAAGACTTGATGTGCGTTCTTCTCTAAAGAAGACGAAGCATCACCGTGGTCGTTACAGGCAGTGTAGCTTGCCGGGACACACCATGCCAGAAATAGCAGATTAAGTCGAGTGCTTTGCAAAGGTACAAAGTGCTGTAGGGTATTTGGAAGAGCTGCTGCAAGAGGAAGTAATGCATTTATAAATAAAGACCGGTAGCCAAAGTTGTGATGTTCCATTTTGATTTACAGGCATTATTAAGGGGTCCTAACACAGTGATGTTGTGGTTTAATATCTCTTTGAAGCTTATGATTCTGTCTCTGATGAGTTTTTTGCTGTTTCTTGTAAGTTTTGTACTTTTGTTAGGAAGGAAAAAAAAAGCATCCTTTTAATGAGTCTGCAAGGTCACATTATTACAAAGATTTATTTTTTTTTTTCTTATTTAAAGACCAACTTTTTGTATATGTATTTAGAGTTTTCTTTAGAGTCCAGCCATGGCTTCATATAAAGCGGTGGCTGCTCTACAAATTAGCCTTACTAATAAAATGATCATGTAGTTAAAGCAAGAAATTTAAACAAGTATGAGTAATAAGCAGGACAAATTAATCCATTTTCTTCCTTATTCACTGGTTAGCTTTCTATTAGCTTTACCAATGAAATACTGGGGCTTTAAGAATTCTCTTTTCCAGTAAATTTTGTAAATACTTAGGAATTAGAAAAATACAGGATGTGACTCTCATCTTCAATTTTGAAAAAAAAAATCAAAGCTTGGATTTATTTTTTACTATAAAGGTATAATCTCTTTGGGCAGCAGCTATTTCTCAGTTGTGTGATATTCTGCTGTTATCGGTTGTACTGGATGAAGATGCTTAATTAAAATTGACCCATTGTTTTGAGGGCCACTTAAGCCATAATAGAACCTGAAGAGCTGACCAGGCCTCCTCACCGCTCTCTTTCCCCTCACTTTTTGCGCTTGTGTTTCCACTCATTCTCACAGTTCCAGCCACGTGATGGAGGGGATGAATCTCACCTGTAGGCTTCCAGCAAGTGGTTGAGGTTTTCACTTTTCTTGCTGTCTCTATAGAAAGAACCATGGAGAGGAGCGTAAGTGCTCTGCGTTCACATCCAGGATATGTTACCTTTATAACAAAGGACATATATCCAGGAAAGAAACTTCCTGGAGTGATAATCAGTTGTGAAGTTCTAAATTTGGGAGAGATAAGTGCCTTGGAGGCTAGGAAAAAAAAAAAAAAAGTGAGTTTGTTTATTTTAAGGGAGGATTTCCTGTGTTTTGTGTGTTTTTTGTTTGTTTGTTTGTTTCCTTCTTTTTAGTGTGGGGAGGAAGACAGTGTGCGGGGTGCGTTTGTCTTTTCAGAGGTTGAGAGTTCTGCGTTTGGAAATGGGACCCAGGTAGGTGGTTCTCTCTCAGCAACTTGCCCTATTTCCTATTTGAGGAATAAAAATAGTTGAGGAGCATCTTCATGCAGTAAATGAGGCCACAACTTCTATCTGTGCTCATTCTGTTTTTTGTTGTGGGCTCCACACACAATTGTAAGGAAAGGTGAGAGCTCAGTAAAGCAGGCTGCCCTCTCCTGAATCATCTCTGTCCTGTCTTCATTTAGTGGTTGGGAAGATGGTCCTCATGTTCCAGAGATGCTCCCATTCTCTTACATTTGGACCCTGGTTAGAAACAGCAGTTCGAGTAGAGGTGAGCTCCTCTAAGCCCGCCCGTGTTTAACTGGCACATGGGAATTGGGAAGGCTGTGCATTGTGCACCCGATGGCTTTCACAGCTTGTCTAGGCGCATTCCAGGCAGGGTTGGGTAAGCACAAGGTGACACACACCTCCGTCACGGAAACGTGTGGGTGAGCGAGCTGTGAGCCCCCCAGGTCAGCGGGCAGATCCCATCTATCCCATTCGTTCAAGGCCTCCCTTAACTGTAGGCACAAAGTAAACTGTAAATGGGTAGTAAGGTTCAGGTACTTTTTCTTGCGTATTTGGGTGTATGAAAAATATGTGCCAAAGCAAACTTATGGAGAATTTTCTTGTTTGTTTGTAGTCAATTTGCCTTAAATCACACACATATTTACTGTTTGGTGTATCAGTATGTGTTTATTGCTTGTCCAGGATTTAGCACTTTTTTGTGTATTGTATGAAGACTTAAGGTTTTCTTTTATAAAAGTGGAAATGTAGAAGGGCAGATTAGAAAGTCTGTTTCAGTGGTTTCACTAAGTGATGCTTGAATCCTCTCTCAATGCCTTCAGAAATTTGACTTTAATATTTTTCCCAAATGCTGCAAACCATTAACTAAGGAGTCACGTGAATATTTTTCTTGTGTGAATGTGAGTCATAAGGAGCATAGATCCCATGATACCTCTGAAAGAAATTCAGTAGCCTAGATAGTGTTCAAACAAGGGGTTAAATTATTTGCTAAATGATTGTATATGCCTAAGAACTGCATAGTAAACATACAAAATAGCATGGAAGGTCTCGATAATTTACCCTAGTTAATAATCTCTTCCTTTATGCTGATATGCCACTTAGCTTTAAGTTGCTGAGGTTGCTCACCTGTTGCTACAAATGTAGGTCTTTCTGGATTTTGGAGATTGTTACAGGAATCCTCATTTCCTTCTCTGAATTCATAGGGGTTTCATAAAATATTTTATTTCTGATAATTAACGTAAGTGTTCAGAGTCAGAAGTCTGATGTCTGAAAATTAAAAAAAAAAAAAAGAAAAAAAATTAAACTGAGAAAAACTTAATTTTCTCTTCAGGTCCTTTTTGTTGTCCCCCAATTACACAGTTTGGGGAAAATAAGCAGATAGATGCTTTGCCGCCAAATGTAAAATGTCTAGTGGAGTCCTCCAACTTGAATCTAATGATTTTTCTTACCTAGTTTTCATTGCTAATCATCTGACATATAGGTGAATCACACTGTCTTAAAATAGAATTAATGAGCATTTCCATTGAGGGTGCAATCTACTAGATTATTAAATAGCATCTGTGTTCTTTCAATTATGGTAATTTTACTGTTTTAAATAGTGTTTTACATTTCCTGATGGGAATGTAGCTATACTCAGCATATGCTTATTAAACCACTTAGCAAACACAGTTTTATCAATAAAAATCCAAGGTGTGTCACTTTATTCCATAATCTCTTACTAAAAGATGCAAAACATAAGCTCTAAATACAGGAGCTGAGTCACAGATAAAACTCAGCCTGCCCATGAGAAGCCATGTCTAAGTAGTGGGAAGTTGAGGCTGGTGATTTTGGAGCTGTGCTTTCCTGTGTAATTCCAGGGATTCACAAAAGATACCCACGTAAGATTACTAGAGAGGATATTTAAATTTGCTGATGCATGCGGAATTTCCAGACAGATGTCTGTGTTCATTTGAAAAATAGTACAAACCTACATGCCTTTTCGGTTGCTGTTGTATATATTAGATGTGAAGAATAGTAATATTAGTATTTTAGTGGGCAAAACGCAGCAAACCACTTTGGGTCTTGAGAAGAACTTGGCAAGATGCTTAACACTATCGGGAGGTGGCCGTCCCCATATAGCCCGCGCGGTTCCCGCCGCGCGGCCTCGTGACTCCCCTTAGATCTTTATTATTCAGGCCCACCCGGCAGTACCTCGTTCTCCGAGTCGCCTCAGTCGCAGTGCCTCAGTCGGCGATCGCCGCGACCAGAGCAGGCCCTCCCCTCACGCGGCGCCGCGATACCCCGCGAGGGATTCTTGAGGCTGCGTGACTTTGTCCCCGACCAGGAGATGTAACCACCCTTCCACCCCCAGGGGCGAGGCTCCCCCTTACCACTCCGACGTCAGCAGGAGCTGCTGCCGGTGGAGCAGGCCCAAGGTCTCAGGAGACGGCAACAGGAAGCGCTCTGAAGCGTGTTGCACCACCACTGCCCAGTATAATTCCCCCTAGGGGATCTGGGTCAATGATGGCAAACCAATAGAGCAGAGATCTCCAAAGCAAAAGACAAAACAACCAAAGAGAGATAAAATGGGGGCTATTTTATTGTAATGAACATTGACTTATATAAGTTTTAACAAGGGGAGGGGAGAGGAAAACTAGGGAGATGACTGGGCAAATGCAAATGCGGTGGTGATAACTGATTGGTTCCATCCTGTTGGTGGGTGGTTGGTCCTCCAGGGGCAGATGCCCCTGGCCCCCACTTTCAGGATTCTGGAGCCTTCTGGAAGCTCTGGGCACTGCTCAGTCAGGCCCGCAGGCCTGACTGAGCATGCGCCAGGCTTCCAGGGTCGCACAGGGGGCATCGGGACCCCCCTGTACAAAATCCAACCATGCATGCCCAGGTGTGGTGTCATAGATTTTAACTTTATGTTTTTAATGGGACCCTAAGATCTTAACAAAAACTCCCTACATAACACGTTGAATGCCAGAAGTACTCAAGAAGGAGTAGACAGGTTATGACATCTGTCCCAGGAGGTCTGACCCTATAAATATCTCTACATTATGCTTGTGCCCCTGGGATTTACAGGCCTGAAGCACACTTACCTGTCCATTGTAAATGCCAGCTGGAGCTCAGTCATGTTGGAGAATACAAAGGAGTTTATAGCCTCTGGAGTAATGGGAAAATAATTTAGCTTTTATGGGGCTGAAGGAGAGGGCATATGGAAGGACTGGTTAGTGAGAAAAATGGATACATGTCCTCAGGTCTCCTTGAGGCAGAGGCTGGCAAAAGACTCATAATGAAGGGAATACTCCTTGGGAATCCTAGCCTGTAACAGAGAGGTGAATCGTTTCAGTGATGCCTCTAAATTTCCTTTTCAGCTGGTAACTTGTAATCTGAGGAATAAAGATCATCAATATAGTGGGCTGATGCGCTAATCCAAGAGTGTACGGAAGACTACCATGTTCAAGATTAAGGCCTTTTCCAATAATAATAATATCTTTATCTGCAACAAAATGCTCATTAGTATGGTAAGTCTCATTGCTGACAAGCATGTGTAACCCAGAGGAATCCAACCACGACGGTGGAGCGGAAGCTCTACCTAGCCCAGCGGGGAGTGCTGCGCTCTGGAGATCCGTGTATGCAGAAACAGTGTGGTTTAAAAATATACATATATATGGAGTCCTTGATCTTTAGAAATGCTTCAAAAGACTCTCCAGATCTGGCTCATCTGCAGTTTTATCTTAAAAGTCATTTTACTACTGCCTGATGGCAGATAACCAACTTCTTCCAGTTTATTATAGAACTGATTTTATGTTACTGGCGTCTGGGAGTAAGAACCATTATGCTCCAACAAAGTAAGTTTGTTGTTGTTGCTTTTCGGTGCTTGAATGGTGTGAATTTCCTTTCAAGTAGTCTTTAGTAATGTTTATTAAAGAGAAATTTTGTAAGATTTTGTAATGCACAAAGGGGGCGGTATTTGAAGACACTGATATTTGAAAATCCAGGACGTATTCTATGTACAACCTTTTGAAAGAACATTACTTTGAAGATGAACATCTGCAAAAAATTTGGGTTTTCAATTTTAATGAATGTTGAATGTAGTTTTAAGTTTTGCTTGCTAAATAGTGTAGAAGATAAAGAATTTAAACTGCCTTAGCCTTTTTACATAGTTTGCTCGTCCTAATCTTGCCTGAAGGTGCAGTGTTAATTTTTAGACAATTAGTGCTACTGATAAGAATTCGGCTTCTAAGAACCTGCTAGACACATAGTTTGTCATTCCAAGGACACTCAAAAATGTTTTTATTTCTTTTGTTTTGTCTGCAGAGATAAGACCTGTGCTAGTGTTTGATGTGCATGGTTTTGTCTTACAAATTTCATAGTTTTGCGATTAATTTATTCAGATAATTGGTTAAGTTCAGGCTGATGGATAAGTAAAGCCATGTTGCCCATTCTGGCCCATTAAAGATGAAGTTATTGCAGATGTCAAATTTACATGAAACAATTGGTATTCCCTTTATGGAAGGACGAAAGATAACTGTATTTAGATGTATTAGAGGGAGTTGGTGCAGGTACTCTCTTCTTTAATTAACTTTATTCTTGAAATGAATTTCTGATTTTTATCTTCACAATTTTCCTGTGTGTGTGTGTTTTTTTTTTTTTTTTAACTTTATAATGCTAAACATAATTTCATGTTGGCAGTGGTAATGCTCTGAATTACTGAGTAATCTATTCAAACTCTAAGCATATTTCAAATCCTACTGATGTACTGAGGTTTAAAAAGAAAATTTTGAATAGTGGATGTGTATTATGGCAGATATTATTTTGATGTAAAAAGATCTGATGATACCAAATTACAGAAGTGGAACATATATAAATCTGACAAAATCTTCTTCCCTCTCCTAATCCCTACCCTCTAGCCCCTCTTCAACCTCCTCCCCGCCCCCCCCCACCAAAAAAGGTAATTTGGTGGTTAATGGCCAAAGTAAGGTTTTGGAAATTCTAAGAAATAATGTGGAGAGCTTATGTGTAATATAAAATATAGGCAACTTGGTTTGTCCTTCATTATGGCCTCTTTTGACAATGATTTTCACTCCTCTGTAATGAAATACAGTTATTTCTCTGTTAATGCCAGTAATGGTGGGCTAAAATGATAATTTAATACAAAAAGTGTGCTCAGTTGAATAGACAGCACATGGAAATAGCACTGAAGAAGGGAATGATGAAGTTAATGTAATGAGGATGACACTAAAAGTGTGTCTTGGCTTATGTTTTTTGGACATAATCTGCTTTTTTATTATTTATTTATTTTCCAACCTCTCTCCCCTCTGCTTAGAGTATTGGCCTCTACTGAGGAAAGCAGATATTTTTATTTGCACTCTGTCTGCTGCGCCTGCTGCCCGTCCACTTTGGGGAGTTACTGCACCTCCTGCTTTCCTCTCTTGTCAGACCCAGGCGAGATGCACTCCGTGGTTCCTCATTTGTTCTCATGCCACACAGACTGTCAGGAGTTTTTTTTTTTGCTTGCTGTATGTTTTGTGCTTCCCTCTGCAGCAGTCCTTGCATCTTGCTGTGGGATTCCAAGCCTAGGAATGAAGGAAAAAACCTTCCAGTAAGCAGTTTATAGCTCTTGTTACAAAGGTAACAAAGGTTACAAAGATGATGGCTGGCCGTCACACCAGATGATTGAAATATTTGCTTAAAGAAACTTTATTGTGGTGTTGACCAAATATGAATTGAACACTTTATGTTTTTGCTTGAGGCCTACTTTTTGCAGACAAGATTGTCACTCTTAGGTCACCTGCAGAGAAATTTAAGGCTAAGGTTAGACCATTGATTAGGAGATAATTTGTTTGTGGTCTCTGCAGCAAATTATTATGAGGATCTAATCAAACATTAATTTTAATAATGAACTGAGAATATCGGTTAATGGCAGTCTTGGAGTTAATCAAGCATTTCAGCAGTCATTAAGAACAAACTGATTATTCAGGTTTAAATAGTGCCTACATGATTCCTTTAAAAAATATTTTGTAGCTTTTTATATTTATATCGTGTAGAGAAAATAAGAGGTTCCATGGGAAAAAAAAAGATAGCCTTTTATTTTCATTGAATAAGAAGATGTGCATGCTTTATATGTAATATTTTCTGTATGGTAATTCTGTCAAAATCAACTTGATGCCTCTTGGTCCCTTCAACATAAAAGTAATCTGAAAACTCCATAGCACGTGATGCTCTTCAAATTCCCTTTAAATTTAGGGGATATTATTTTAACTGTTCACTGTGAAGTAGATTATGAAGTGATTTACAGCATATGCTGGACAATATGCAAGTTTGTAAGGTAAGTTTTGGAGATAACTTTTAAACTAGTATCTCAAGGGTAATTTTTTTTTAACTAAAAGAATAGAAGAAAACTCCTGATTCCATTTGTTTTGAAAGTATTTATCACACTTACATAAAATAATTATTCAAATAATGCCAGTTCTCAACTTGCTGAAGTAGTAATTTGTGATAGTGGTTCCATTACCTCTATTTATTGAAGGAAATGTCAGGAAGGAAGAAGTTACGTTGCTGCTTTAGAAATTTCACCATGATCTATAGAATAATGGAAAATATATATATCCACCCTGTTTATTTTAGTGTTGTGGCACTGTTATTAGAAAGCACTTAAGTATGTAATAAATCGGGTGCAAAATTTTTGAATTGGAATACGAAGTTAGATGAAAATTTTTTGACTTTTGAAGTGCCTCCAAGAGCCCTCTTCTCTTCCTGATCTCCCCCCTTTCTCAACCCCCTTGCCTTCATTTTTTCAATGCCAAGTAGCCTAGGGATTGTCTGGTGCTTAAAAATTCTCTGGAATTCATTAAATGCATCTTTTTTCTGCTGTACTATGAGGCTTACTCTGATTTTTGCCTAATGTTTCCTCACAGAAGGATACTTTACCACACTGATGCCATTTTTCCACAATGTCTGCACTTACCTTCTTTCTCCTTCTTTCTCTTTATACAGTTTTTATACAGGACTAGGGAGCTTGGAGGGTGAAAAATGTATCCTTCCTAAAATCAAATCCTAATCTCCATGTCCCAAGAATATGTCCTTACCCACCTATTTTATTTTGCACCTGTTGTGCAAAAGGAATTCAATATTAATTGAGCCGGAAATGGCAGGAGAGAGGGAGCAGAGCTGCGGAGTCTGCTTACAACTTTCACACACGGGGAGGAGATCTGTGTTCTCCTAAGCATTTTTTCTTTCTATTTAATGATTCTTTAGTGACAGTGTTACAGAAGCATAGTCATTTTGCTTCTGTGCGGAGCGTTGTCCTGTGTAGACAGAGTGGAGGGATAAGAGTTCTTGAACCAGCAGGTCTAAATTAGTAGGTTTTCTGTAACCTATTGGTTAGGAAATATTGGAAAGTCTTGAAAGTAAAAGCTGGCAAGGTGAAAAAAAGTAAAACATGTGGATAAGAGTTCCAACACTAGGTGAAGTGCTATAACTGAACTTGAAGTGGGAATAATAGAAATTATTGAAAGCGAAAGGGCTATCCCAAGTGTGTGATGCTGCTGCAATATGGCTGGTATACTGCTGAACATCTACCAGTTGAAATAATCTGGAACTTTACATAGCTTTCCTATGAAAGGAGTGGGAAGTTCACCCCTTTTTCATTTATCTCATAAAAGCTTTCTAGTGTTCTGATCTGCTTTACTTTTTTCTCATGGAATACTATACATGATGGCTAATTTAATAAGTCCGTGCTAGTGACTGCTGTGGGGCTGATGCTCAAGCAGTGATAAAGCAAAATGTCTGTTAATATTCATCAGTGGGTTTTCTCTAAATCCCAGCATCCAGAAGACATTCTTCTATTTCTAATTTTTCTATCAAGTAATTGTTCATGGAATGCAGTAAAAAACAGTATGAAACAGAGCAAATCAGCATGCTGCCTCTCCTTAGCAAGATAGGAGTTGTGATGAAATTTAGGAGAAAAATATGTTGATCTTAATGAGAAGGGAAAAAAATGCTTGAAATTCCAGATATATTTGCATTAATTGTAGCTGTTTAATGTTTTTTTTCTGTGGTTACAGTTGGGGGTTTGCACAGTAAAGCAAAATTTCATTCTCCTGTGGTAATATTTAGCAACGGGAGATAAACAGTTAATAAAATACCAAATAATAGCAAACATGTTATTTAGATTTTTTATGGTCCACTGGACATACATAATCTTCCAACCTGTAAAATGGCATAATTTAGTAATCTCATTTTACAGTTAGTCAAATTAAAACTTGGGAGGTGACATTAGGGGTTCTTTCACAATTTGCTTTACCAGCCAAACATTTGAAGCAATAAATGACTTTTATAAGCAATTAAATGCTAAAGTTTATAATAATCCTGAAAGTCCTTTTTTGTAAGACAGTTTATCACTACACATTTTATCTTTCTATATGGCAACATAAATAAGTTACAGAAATCAGAAAGTATTGTTGAGAGTGATGCAAAATTAGGAAGTGTTTGTTTTGTTGATCTTCCCTTTAATTTGACAGGGGAATTATGAAATGAAAACTAGTCAAGATGGAAAAGGAAACCCTACGTTGTGCATTTGAAAAGGGAAAACGAACTTCTTCATAGTAAGTTTTCTTTTAGAAACTCAAATGCCAAACCTGAAGCCAGTTCTCTGAAAGGGAAATATAGTAGAACTATGATATTTAGAGAAATTGCAGTCTTTGTATCTTTACTTATCATAAAAGTCAATGGTATCATTCTTTTTTTTTTCTTTTTTTTTTTAATCTTTAGCAAGATTTGTTTATTCATGTATGCTTTATTTATTTTTCTGTAAACACATTAATATCACGTATTTGCTGCTTCTTGCAGAATCTCTGCAGTACTGTCTAGGATAACATTTGCGCCCTCTGATGTGTGGTCCATACTGAAAACTGTTCTTAATGGCTTTGGAAAAAAGTAGTGCTAGAACAAGAGTATTTTAATGCAATAGTATTCATATTGGGGAAGGAAATAAATTTATTAGGTAGCAGTTAGCATGGGAAGCAGATAGGACAAGAGATTTTCATGGCTAAGAAAGGAATTAACAAGCAAAGAATGTGAACATCTTGGTTGTATGATTGTTGCATCCTAGAGGATTAATAAATAGAGGCAATGTTGTTCATCTAGCCACTTTTTATATGTAAAATGACTAATACTTGTAACCATGCCAATAATCTTAATGATATTGAAGATTTATTTACTTCAAATCTAAATACAGCCAAGGCATCATGCTAGATCTCTAGAGTGAAGTAATTATTTTCTCACACTGAGACTTATTGTTTTGTATCACAGATCCAATACTGCTTTTTCTTATTTGTGTTGGATAAAGAATGTTAAATGTTGGCAGGACTTTTTGAATACGTGTCAAGGCTTTTGAAGTCTATGAGGTAAAGGAAGTGACTGTAGTATTTCATCACTTCCAGTCACCTTTCTAAAGCATGGGCTCTGCAAAGTGTTTTGATGTTTAAGCTTGTGCGTGTTTTTTTTTTTTTTTTTTTTGCCTTCTCGTGAAGGAAGGTAGCTTAGAATAACGTCATATACAGAAGCTGGTTCTTTCAGTAAATTTTTATGTTCTTCTGTTCTCCTTACTGTGGCTTACTTTTCTGTGATTCAGTGCATAATAACAGCACTGAGTAATTAGTACTCTGAACTTTGGCTGCGGTTGCCTTGTTGTTTGCCTTATTTCCTTTTGACAGGAAACTAATACTAATTTTTCTCCATTAAGGCGTAACAGATCTATTTCTCTATTTAAGTTTAAACATGTGTGGAGAAGCAGTAAAATAACTTTATCCACTAATGGAGCTCTAGGGCCTCTGTGCTTGAAGTCCTGCTGCTCATAATAAATCTGGAGCATTGCAAAGGACACTGAACCATTCTGCGAGTGCTCTGTTCTACTTTTGCTTCTTCCGTGATTGCATCCACTCTAGCAACAGAACTCTGGAGCACAAGCAGTATAATCCCTGGTGGTTTTACTTCTATGTAGAAAGAGTAGGTGTCTTCTCACCAACCTACCTGGAACTGGCCTTTTAAAGACAAGGTATATTCAAAAGATTAAAGATGCTTCATGTTATGGTGGCCGAGGATAGTTTCATTTCTAGATGTAAAGAATGTTTGGTTCAGTGCAGAAATGTGTAATGCAATGTTTCACTTTTGCTATGCATGGCTCAGGCTTAAAATTAAAGCCTTAGAAGTCCGGAAATGAAAAGTGAACTCGTATGAAGCACATGTTATCTATTAGTCTAAATAGGTTGATTTCCATAAAGTGACTTACAAGCAGCATGGATTCTAAATAACTTGAGGACTTGAGATTCAGAATCTCCATCTTCCATTTTCCTGTTTCAGCCACAGGCTAAGCAGTGGAAGGAAGAGTCGGCTGTATTTTAAATCAGGTTTTGAAGAAAGGAATGTAGTGGAAACTTGCTTATTAATAACTTCAGACTGTCACAGCAGTTTATGTGACTGAGCTGTAGCTCCTGTCAGGGAAAGCCAATCAGCCTGGAGGCCTAGTTTAGGTGCTTGATAAATTATGGTTCAAACTAAATTATCATCTCTTGAAATGGAACCATCGTGCCATTATTTTTGGCTCACCAGGGGACTTGGTAGCCTATAATCCAGTGCCATGAGCTAGCACATCTATTACCTATATTTTATATTCATTGTAAAAAAGTAGTTTGTTGGAAGAGCAAGGTTTAATTTAAGGCAACAGATTGGCAGAGGCATATAACGATTAGCAGACGTTTTATGCTGCACTCATTTTCCTCTCACTTGTAGAGGCATTCATTACACTACTGGCTTCTTCAAAAGAACAAATCAGTGCTTTATCCCTTGCTCCTGGGGAGAGAAGTTGTTTTTTTTTTAAGCTGCTTCCAAATATAGAAATACTTCTGTTTTAAAATGCAAATGATTCTCCTTTCCATCTCTATGTTTTTACAGACTTTGCCTGTCTTAAATGAAATTTGAATGTGACTCACTAAGTTCAAAACTAGGGGAAAATGAAATGATGGGAGAAGAAAGTCTCCCAGAGAATTTTTTTCTCTCGAGTCAAACATTATTTTATTTAGTCTAAAATGAAATTAAATCATGTAAAATCCAGATTCTCTTTGTCAGTCTCATATAATGTCTGACAGAGAACTCTGTTATTGGGTGTAGTTTTTTAGCTGTTATTTGTTGCTATGAATTATCCGCAAATGCATCTAAAAACAGTCATGCATAATGCTTATAGAAGCCTCTGGGTGTTCCTTCATTTTACCACAGAAATCTATTGCTCTTCCTTATAACAAACCAACTCATTCATTGTCTCTTAGGCAGACTTCTATAAGCTCTAGTGAAGCAGCTTATATTACTTCTTAGTATATTCATTTTTTCCCAAAATATATCAAGAAAAACTTTAGATTTGAATTAAAATTCAAGAGACAAATAGGTTACCAAAAAGGATGGTGGCTTTTCCTTTCTTTAATTGGCTTGAAAGGACACTGTGAATGTTGGCATGCTCAGACGTTGTGGTTTCGGAAAGCAAGCCACGTGCTAGCACATTAGAGGCAAAGAGCAGATAGGGGGTTCAGTTTTTGGTGGTATCTCTGGACACTTAATCTCCCCAGGTGCAGAGAGGTAAATCTGAGAGAGGTGCAGAGAGGTGAAGCTAATCTTAACCTGATCGGTGCCAAAAGTTAGCGCTCTCTCTGCTTTGGCTATGTTCCTCTTTAAAACCTGAATACCTCCACCAAGGATATTGTCAGCACTCCAGAAAATCTTTATTTTTTTTTTGTCTGCTGATATGGGGGAAGCCGTGAGGTGTAGCCTGTGAGTGGTTTTGTCTTACTGCAATAAAAAAGAAATCTGTGGCTTTTAAACCATTTTGCCCTTCCTGTGCTGAGCTCAGTGCATGAAAACACGAAGAGCTGTCTAAGAGAAATCTGCTGTAGCTCTAATGAGTTTGTGTGTGCTGACTTTGAGATCTATGTGGACTACCGTTTCATGCTAAACACAGTAAAAGTTTGGGCTTTAAAAATGCTGTCGAGCCTCAGAAAGTGTCCCTTTTAAATAAGATCCAGGAATGGGAATAATTGGTTATACAATAACATAGTCTGAGTACATCAGTGTAAGTGAAGGTCTTTAGGTTAGAAACAGCGGAAAAAAGAAAACATGCATCAAGCTCAGAGGTAAAGCCGTGGAACGGGAAGTGAAGGGTCAGTCTAGATGAGCCAAGCTCCGGAGCTGTACTGGAAAGATGAGAGCAATATGTGTAATGCTGTACAGTTTTACTATATATTAAATGCATACATCAGTCGTATCACACTTCTGGAATACTGAAACTGTTGGTCTCTAGTTGAGTAAATCCATATGTTAACACTGTGATCTAGGAAGGAAAATGGAAATATTCTTTTTTTATGATATAGCTGATTCTCCAAGTAACACTGAAATTAACCTCTAATTTCTGTTTGTCTACTCATTTAGGCATTTAGGGCTAATAGATTTTGTTATCTGAATATTTATGATAGAAAACTGTTCTTGTTTGTCTTTCTGCTTTGGACTGTAGCAAGTAGTCTAGTGATAATTTACCTATTTTCTACATGTATGAAGTGTGAAGTAGGGATATATGTGCTAAGCAGGCAGTAAAATTTAATATTTATATGGTATTTTGTCAATAAATTTAGAAAAGGAGTCATTATCAGTGAAGATGTTTGTTAAAATTTTGAGTTGGAGAAATGAAGAGTTGTAGATTACAGATGATATTTTATAAGTAAAACATTTGTACTTATCTCTTTCGATGAATTTGAGGACCTGACAATGTTCTGTCTCAGTCACGTACGTAATGTACATCTTGCTGCGATCTGTCTCTTTTTTCCTCTCTTCCATTTTTTACATTATGTGGGGGGGCATGTAAAACTTGAGGGGACTGGTTTGTAGTCGAATCTTGCGCTGCCCTGTCTGTCTGATGTTCATGCAAAAAGTGCGACAGAACTGGTAGATGGGAAAATGAATGGTTGTGCTGGCCTGAGCACAGGGTGCTGGGGCTATCCATGTGCTGGATAAATATCCATAGGAATTGTTCTGATGTCTGTGTTCCACGAAACCATGTCAGATTGTCAGTAGGGAACTAATTTGAAGGGATGATAGATTTGGTCTCCAGCCTGGACCTGAGGCTGTTCCTTTATAGCAATGCAAGCAAATGCAAGTAGCCAAGTAATACTTACTTTTTCTTACGGAGAAGATTCTGTGCTTACTCATCAGTTTTAATTAATCCTGAAGCTTCTGCATAGCATGTAGCTTACAGAAGAATCTGAATTTCAAAGATGGACTGCTTTTTGTGTATAAAGCAAGAAACTTCCCACTGACTTTCTTTGTGCTTAGGACTCTCATATATAGTACTGATGAACAAAATGAGTCTTGGGTTGTAAATACAGGAAAGGTCCAACCATGCAGTTTGTTTATCATGGGCTTCAAGACCAATTATATTAATCTCTACTATTTGTAAAAATATTTACTAGCCTTTAGCTTAGAGAATGTCTGAAATAAAGGCAGTATTATCAGTTCATAATGCCTCTGTTACCCTGTCAAGGCTATCATTTAACTTAAATAGTTCACATGGTCTTAATCTAGCTGTTCATGGCCATACAGTACGGCCATATAACTTTTTCATTTGAAAATTCTTTTTGTTTGTACTAAAACTTTGCGTAATAAAAACTTGCAAAGTTTTGATGCTCATAATAATCCTTTATTGATTTATGCAGAGGCCTGAGAGATTAATGTTGACAGAGGTAAAATTGAAATCTGGATGAGTCATTTTCTGTACATGCCTTGGTCTCTGCAATACTAGAAATATATCATATTTTTTGGCAGAAACTAGTAAAATTGGGAAAAACTGCATGTTGTTGTTTACCTTAAAAGAAGGCATCATCCGTTTTGGCAAAGGTGGTTAACAAGATTATGGAGGGTTGCTCTTTCCCCCCATCCCTGAATTACCCTCTTCAGGAGGAAAAGGAATAATTGGTCCTTGTGCTTTCTATGGCTTGGGCTTTCTTTGTTCTGTGTGTGCATGTGTCTGAGTGTGGACAGAGTTACAGCTCTGGTCTAGTGAGTGTTACCAATCCACCAGCAAAGTTTTTGGACTGCTTGGTTTAAACCTACTTATAGCCTACTGCGCAAAAGTGGGTTGTTTTTTGTTTATTTTTCCATGGCTATATTTCTTATTAAATTTCCTATTGTTATTTATAGGCAGCTTTCCAATTTGCTAGTTGGGCAAGGTCGAAGATTTTTTATTACTAATTTTTTTTAGTCTTTTGTTTTTGTTAACTCTCCATACTACTCTGTTAAAAATTTATGGATCAAAAATAGAAGCAGGTATCAAGTCACCGCCTGAAATCATACAATAGTGCATCCCTCCTCTCAATCGCAGCTGGAGAAAACGCCAAGATGACCAAGTAAATTGTCATTGACGTTGCCTGCAATTCGTGTGAAGTGTGATAAAACTGCTTGGTCTAGACAGATAAAATGCCATTGCTACCTGACTCTGTTACTTTGATTTGGACATGCCTTCCTTAAGATGAACTCATCAAGAGCAAGCTGATCCTGTAAGTGGATGTATCTTTGACTCTTGATGAATTCAGCACATCTTTTATCTCTCAGTATTATGCGCTCACTAGCCTGTCTGAAAGTCCAGCAGCAAGAATTTGTTTTTGGCAGGACACTGTGGACATGCTGCAGGCATGGGATGGGCCACGCTCTGTCATATGAGCCCTGGTGTATTATCAGCTCAGAGAAGAATTTATTGAAAATTTAGCAGATTATTTTTCCTGCTGAGAGCCTTTTGGTTTGGGATAATCTAACTGTTAAGCTTTTATTTTTTGCCAGGTGCCCTATTGTAGACCCTAGGCACAGTTTTGTTCCCAGGCATACTGATGCTGAATGGCTGTCCTTCTCTCCTGAAAAATAGCAATGAACAGCAGTGTTTTCAGCAATGCCATACTCAGTTATGTCCTTTTGGAGACTAAATGGCAGCATCTAATAATTTGTTTTCTTCTTTTCTTTGTACTCTGATGTGTTTGTCTCTGTTCTAGAGACATCCTAGCAGATATATTGAACTTTTGTATTTTGCTGTGTTAGTATACCTCCTGTTTGAGGGGACAAGGTGTTCCATTGGTATTTTTGGTCCTCTCAGGAGAGGCATATCATGCATTTCTCATTTGTGCTCTTGTTGAATGGAGTAGTCTTGAATTTTTTTTTTTTCACCAAAATTTTATTATCTTATCACCCTAAAACATTCAAGGTTCATGTCCTCTATTTCCATTTAACCTTTGTAGTACATTAAGAATTTTGTATTGTATGTATTATATATGTATATATACTGCTGAATGCCTTCTTTGCTTCGGTGTTTACCAGTTGCTGAATGCCTTCTTTGCTTCGGTGTTTACCAAGGGCAGCCCTGTAGAGTCCCAGGCCCTAGAGACAAGGGAAGAAGCTGGAAGAAAGGAAGACTTGCCCTAGGTAGAGGAAGATTGGGTCAGAGAGCACCTAAGACACCTCGATAACAACAAATCCATGGGCCCTGATGGGAGGCACCCCAGAGTGCTTCGGGAGCTGGTGGATGTTGTGGCTAAGCTGCTCTCCATCATCTTTGAAAGATCCTGGAGAACGGGGGAGGTGCCGGAGGACTGGAAGAAGGCCAATGTCACGCCAGTCTTCAAAAAAGGCAAGAAGGAGGACCCGGGCAACTACAGGCCGGTCAGCCTCACCTCCGTACCTGGAAAAGTGATGGAACGGCTCATACTGGCCGTTGTCTCCAGGCACGTGGAGGACAAGAAGGTGCTGAAGACTAGTCAGCATGGATTCGCCAAGGGGAAATCATCCTTGACTAATCTGATAGCCTTCTATGATGGGATGACCGGCTGGATAGATGAGGGGAGAGCGGTGGATGTCATCTACCTTGACTTCACCAAGGCTTTTGACACCGTCCCTCACAACATCCTCCTGGACAAGCTCCGGAGGTGTGGGCTGGATGAGTGGTCGGTGAGGTGGATTGGCAACTGGCTAGATGGCAGAACTCAGAGGGTGGTGATCAGCGGTGCAGAGTCTAGTTGGAGGCCTGTGTTGAGCGGAGTGCCCCAGGGGTCAGTCCTCGGTCCAGTCCTGTTCAATTTATTCATCAACGATCTGGATGAAGGCACAGAGTGCTCCCTCAGCAAGTTTGCAGATGATACGAAGCTGGGAGGAGTAGCGGATACTCCAGAGGGCTGTGCTGCCATCCAGAGGGACCTGGACAGACTGGACAACTGGGCGGTCAAAAACCTCATGAAATTCAACAAGGCCAAGTGCACGGTCCTGCACCTGGGGAGAAATAACCCCAGACACCAGTACAGGCTGGGGACCGACCTGCTGGAGAGCAGCTCTGCTGAGAAGGACCTGGGCGTCATGGTGGACGACAGGTTGACCATGAGGCAGCAGTGTGCCCTCGTGGCCAAGAAGGCCAATGGCATCCTGGGGTGCATTAAGAGGAGCATCTCCAGCAGGTCGAGGGAGGTGATCTTACCCCTCTACTCAGCCCTGGTAAGGCCACATCTGGAGTACTGTGTCCAGTTCTGGGCCCCACAGTACAAGAGGGATGTGGAGCTGCTGGAGAGAGTCCAGCGCAGGGCCACGAGGATGATCAGGGGCCTGGAACATCTGCCCTATGAGGAGAGGCTGAGGGAGCTGGGCTTGTTCAGCCTGGAGAAGAGAAGGCTGAGAGGGGACCTGATCTGTGTCTATAAGTGCCTCAAGGGAGGCAATGAGGAGGATGGGGCTGGCCTCTTTTCACTGGTGGTCACTGACAGAACCAGAGGAAATGGCCACAAATTGAAGCATAAAAAGTTCCACGGGAACTTAAGGAAGAACTTCTTGACGGTGAGGGTGACAGAGCACTGGAACAGGCTGCCCAGAGAGGTTGTGGATTCTCCTTCTCTGGAGATCTTCAAGACCCGCTTGGATGCAGTCCTGTGCCACGTGCTCTAGGTGGCCCTGCGTGTGCAGGGGGGTTGGACTAGATGACCTCTAGAGGTCCCTTAGGCATTCTATGATTCTATGATATATATTGTATTGTATATATATATATGTACATATTACATATGTATATATGTAATTTCTTTCAAAGAAAAATAGCAGAAAGCATGTTTAAATTCACAAGGGCTGTAGCAGAAAATAACCAACTAAAAATGCTGTGTCACTATTGCTGCAAAAGAATTCAGGGCTCAAATAGCTGTACAAGTATGGAAATGATACTGTTGATCTAGTGCTCTAGTCAGCTTAGGAGGGGGAGAGCATAATTTCAATTTATTTTTCCTGTTATATGGATTTGTTATGGCTGTCTGTTTTGTTACTGAAGTGTGTGTTGTATGATAATTGCAATTGATAATAAAAAAAATCCTGTCACATCCCCTTCCACCCCCAAAATAACATAGTAAAAGCAGCAATACATGGGTAAAGCACATTTCTTAAAGAAAACTGAATTATTCTTAAGTATTTGCATGGTTTGAGTCATAGTATGTACCAAAGTCCTAGAGAAATAGCATTACCATTTTTCTGCCTTATCTTAAATTGTATTTCTGATACAACTCATAAGCAAATATGTTACCTATAACTTCTGAGCTGAGTCTGAGTCTTTAGGCATGCCCATAAACAACTTTCTCATGCATTCAAATGAGACTGTTTAAAACCTATTTTTTCCTACCTAGGTTTTAGTTGTCTTCAGCTGATCTAACTTATATTAAGGTGAGAAGTAACTAGGGGCCTAGTCTTATGGGGCCTTCAGAGTACTTAATTTGCATTGACTTGAGGCCATACTGCCAGGAAAAAATAAAGCCAAAGAAGTAAAATTTAATGAGATCTGAATACACTAATTAAACTTCTCAAGCCAAAGGGTTGATATTTATAAACTACTACATCTGACAGTGCTCGGTTTTTATGACTGTTTTTCTGAGTATTTTTCTACCTCTCTATGCAGCTTCCAAGCCACTGTTTTGTTCAGTGCTGTTAAAAACACTGTCCAAGGAGAAAATATTTAGATCCCCCCGCCCCCTTTTTTGTGGGTAATGAAACAATCAATCTGTGCTGCAATAACCCTCAAACTTTTTAAGACGGGTTTTTCTTATCAGCTCTAGTAATTCACTTCTATGATACCTTGATCTATGCACTTGATATTTTCAATAAAATGGCAAGTCCATGTGGAGACAGATGCAGTGAAGCATCCAGTCATGAACTTGACCTTTTTTTTTATTCTGCTGGTTTGATAACATTTTTACAATATGAGAGACCATTTTTAACTTAGCCAAAGTGACATTTTTACTTTTTCCATGTACAAACAGTAGTAGAAATGTAATTTCATTGCACCTTTTCCCACTGAACTGCCTAGACCTTTTAAAAGCCTTCTTGGTTTAAAAAAAATACACATTTTCTTCATTGCTATGCAATATTCCTGTATCAGTACATGAACATGGATATATTGCATTTGTAATTTAAGAATTCATGGAAAACATGGCCAAACAGGTCAGCTCTTTTTGCCCACTACATTGTAACAATGACCAAATATTGAGTACTTTATAAGAGAATGTGTTATAAAAGATGTTTAGGAATGTTCTGAACCTTTTTTTGACTTGAGAATATAGATATTATGACTATTTTCTGAAACTAAAACTCCTTTAGTCTGCTTTTCGTTTGCAGAGGTGCTCCTTTGGAAGCATCTGTAAAATAGCTTTTGCGAAGTTGTAGCATCTCAAAACGGTTGAGTTGGAAGACACGGTCAGATAGAGCAGATTGCCCAGGACCGGCTTCAGTCACGCTTTGAACATCTCCGAGGATGGAGACTCCAAAGCCTGTCTGGGCTTGGGTGCTCAGTCACCTTCACAGTGAAGAAGTTTTTGTATGTTTACGTTTATTTTCTGCATATTCTCAATTTTTGTTCATCACTGCTCATTCTTTCATAAGGTGCCACTGAGAAGAGTCTGCCTCTGCTGTCTTTACTCCCGCATAAGGTATTTATATAAGTTGATAAAATCTCCTGAGCTTTCTCTTCTCTAGGTTGAATGGTTCTACCTCCCTCAGACTCTCCTTTTGACAGACGATCTGGCTTTTTGTTTTTTATGTTATAAAAGTTCTTTCTAGGTATATATGTATATTTGCTTCCTAGCTGTATGTGGTATTTTGCTGGCATAAGGCCTTTCCCGTACAAAGAGGAAGGATATTTAAGCAACCATGATCTTCGTTGGGCTTCCTGTGACTCTGGTCCTGTGGAGGGAAGAGTGTAGCTAGGAGACTTACAGCTTTTCCTTGCATCAGTTTATACTCTTTCTGGTCATGCCTAAAGATTCCCTTTAAATTGAGAAGAAGGGGAAGGTATTTGCTATTTTTTTTTCTCCTGTTTCTCTAACTTTTGCAGCCAAGAGCCTTCCTTCCCATCAGAAGTCCTTCTGGGATTTTCTGATATCAACATAATGTGAATTTCCTTGTTTTGACTAAAAGTAAATGCGGACACTTGTGTATTTAATTTGGTGGTGATAGAGGAGGGTGAGCTGAAATGCTAAATTTGAAATGCTAAATTGAGACATATGTTACTACTAATTATGCTTATTCATAGCCAGTAAACGTATTAGCAGTGATTGAACTTTTGGTTCCTACTGTCTAATTAAGTTATTTCTTAGGGACAAGCTGAAGCATGACAATGTAACTGAAGAGATTTAATCCGAAGAAGTGTATTCAATTAACTTAGATCAACCAAAAGATACCAGTAAGAAATAATCAATTAAAAATACTGTCCATTTTAGGCAAACTGGGAAATTTAATATCCTTTCTTAATAGTAAGTTCAATTTTGATCATTCCTCCTTTTGAGCAATATGCAGAATATAGCACCTTTCCTTAAAGAAATTACTTTCCTTCTGCCTATGAAACCTTTTTTTTAAAAGATCCTAGAAATTCTAGCGTAGGAAAATCGCATGAATCTGCAGTGTGTGGAGTACACAAGGAAAATTTAGATTCAGTCCTTGTTGCATATAAATAATAATCCATGGTAGAAGCATTATGGGTATGAATAAAGGTTAAAGCGTCATGTCCGGGGTGTTCTGTTCTGCCTTAAGGGCTGCCTCGGAGACACGGGAACTCGTGAAGCAGCAAAACGTCAGCCAGCAGGATTAAAACCAAGCCAAGTTGTTGCTGATACTCAGTTCCACCATCCACAGGACTTTACAGTGAATTTACACAGTAGCTCCAAATTTTTTAAATAGACTGGTTGTGAGATTAATCAATAGTAATGATTTTGAAGTAATACAGTAATACAGTAAAACAAAGTAATAATTTTGAAGATAATTTGCAGACCTTTTGTTTTGTTTCAAATGCTTTAATAGCAGTTTTATTACTGCTAGCTACTCCTTTGGTATTTATGTTTTTACTATAAAGGATCTATAAACCACAAGTTTCAAATGAATACATCTTCCAAATAAAGCTCAAGCCATGATTCAGTAAAATATTTCTGTGTATATTCAAGTTTACTTAATGAAATGCTTAATCAATATTAATATTAGATATACATGTAATGCTGAAATTGTGCTTTGGTTTGGTAGAAAGCATATGCATTGAGGGCAAGGAATATTTTATGGAGCGGAGTGGGAAAAAAGGAAGGGAGGAAAACTCATTGTTCAGAATTACAAAAATTCTTTCATGAGGCAGTTTTGACTTTGAAGATGAAGATTTGTTGAGTCAAGAGTTAAATACCAACTGATGATAAAATGAGATCCTCCTGTTTCTGAAGAATGAATTGCTAAAATTTTTTTAACTAGAATTAAAAAAAAATGGATTTTCTTTTTAAAGAGGTCCATTACTCCAGTCACTTATGTGAGTGACACAACATTTGAGTGCAACAAGCTAATAAAGGATTTTCTTAAAATTATAAAGAGAAACTATTAAAGGAAATCGGAAGTTCATATAAATTTGTCTTCCTATTTGTCAATGAGCAAATAATTGAATAAATAAGAAAGTAGCCTTTCATATAGTTCTTTTTCTTTGAACTTATTCCAGATCAGTACATAGCAGTGTTGCTTCATATTTTAATATTTAATGATCTTTGAAGGAATTGCCAGTACTAATTCGACTGTCAGAATCCTACTAAAATTATTCCGAGAAATCCTGCAAAGATAGAACAAGATATAGAAATATCTTCACATTTATTGGTTTACTTTTTTGTAGAACTTTATTCCTTGTGAATCCATCCATTAGCAAGTAAACTTTATCTAGTACTTGCAGTGATGCAGACTTACAGTTTTCATATTCTTACTTATGTTGAATAACTTAATTGAAGAATTGTGAGAACCTACTTGCTTCATGAGAAATAATTTCATTATTTTCAGTCCATTTGTTTACCTGTTAGTATTTGTCAACACAGACTTTTTTATCCTTCCAGAATTTACTTCTGCAATGCACGAAGGATCTCCCTATGAGAATCTTTCTAATGCTATTTTACTAATAATCTATAAAAACTTTTCATTTCAGCTGGACTACTGTAATGCTACAGTAACATGAGTCAAGTGTAATGAGACACAGCTGTGGTGAATTCTCAGGTCTTTTAGGAGCCCATCTGCATTTATGCATTTTCAGACCCCAGATCTTTGAATGCAAGTTAGACAATGTGCTCAAGACAGCAGTGTTAAATAACAAGAAGTAAACATGGGCTTCTAAAACCTTGGCATGGTTGAAATGAAAGAAATCATAGCTGAATGAATGTAATAGTTAAAAGGTGGGTAGTGGCCAAAAAGGTTCTGAGAGAGGACAGCACAATAGCGAATTATTGGAGTAAGTTAGCAGCTTTTGGAGCAAATATTGCTTTAAAATGATTGATTGCTCCACATAAGGTTAGTAAATACAGGAAGGTGTGTATGTTTGTTGGGTTTTTTTTACAGTTTTTTGTTGTGATGAGACTATAAATCAAAACACTGTGCAATAGCCATAGCATCACTAATTGAGACTTGGTTTTCTTTTTAGGAAAAAAATTATGGTTAAACTTGGCTTCCGTCTAGTGAAAATGAGAAACAAAGGCAGCTAATTTCTTAATGAGAGGACAATTTGCAGACAACCTTTTTGTGTAAGCTCAAAGGGTGGGGAGATGGTGGTGAAAATAATATTCTTGTCAGACAATAAATCTTTGTCCGAGCTCACAATGAGGGGTGGCTGTGGTAGTGCATTGGCAGCCTGTTCTGTAAGGGACACAGTATTAATAAAGAGAAAGAAGCTCTGTGCTCTTGGTGGCTTTCTGAGTGAGTCAAATGAAGCAGTAAAATGTCAGTCGGACATGACAGATGATATCATCCTGTTCTGTGCACCCCGAGGAGGAATCAAATAAGTTAGAGCAGGAACTATAGTAGGCAAGGGCTGTTTGCTGTTGTTTCCTTCTTTTGCCAATAAATGGAATGCTGCAGTGCTCTGAAATGCTTCATGGATGATGCCCAAGCTCAAGCATGGAGAACAAAAAACTGTAGCGCTAGAAAGAAAGAACACGTGGAATCTCTGCAAAGAAATCTGAAGAGGACAAGGGAGGGCACCGCAAAGCCTTATACTGCCTAGCTAAGGTGAGAGGTTAAAACAACCTTCACCTGTTGGGAAGGGAGGGACAAGGAGAAATCAATGCCCAAAAGGAATTAAATCATTTTCTGGGAGCTTGGTTTCTGCATCAAAACATGCAGTCATCCAGACAAAATGAAGATTGTTCAGGTGCTGAAGATCCAGGATTCCAAAGGGCGGTGATCTAATCCTTGATGCTTTAAGTACTGCTCTCAGCAACATGTCTGTCTGATTTATTTTGAAAGCGATATATCTGATTATTGTTTGCTCATTAGTTGACATCACCTTACTAATTTTCTTAACAACATAATCTCTTTTGCTCCCCAAAGTTGCTGAGAGCTTTCCACATATATCAGTATAAGTGCCCTCTCCATAAGTTGTCTGTCACTATTTTCTTTTTTCATCTTGGAGAAAATCTATCAGGATACAATCTTTCATGTTTGAATTGATGCATGGCAGTGCTTGCCTCAAATTCTTCAGGTGTTTCATTGCCAGGTGTTTTGGTTTGGGCATCTTGCTAAGAAGTTCTGTGGCAGCAAGAAAGTGCTCTTCAGTTTTAATTGTTGCATAGTTCTGGTGTGTTGGGATAAGTGCATGCCTTGAGGTTTTGACCTGGTAGTGCTCTTTCTGTGTTCCTATTGCTTTCCAGAAGTATATGTTGCAAACACTTGTAGGCATTTTGTTTGCTTAGTCATATACTCATTTGAGATATTCCATGTTATCATGTTTACATACACTGCTTTTTTGTTGTTTTTGTTTTTATTTTATTCTACTCCATGTAATCTGAAGGCAGGCTGGTTGAACATATTTCCAGATTGAATGTCAGCTCCTTAACTCCACTCACGGATGCGTATGAACTTAGGCTATTTTAATTTCGCAGGTAGTAGTACATCTGTTACAGTGGTGCTTCAAATTTGGAGTTGCGTATATCAGTTGAAAAAAGGGTTTTGAAAGCTATTTACAGTACTTACAAGTAAGATGATAGTATTTTTCCAATAGTGTGCTTGAAGATCTTTTTTAGTAGTTTTGCTCCGCAGTCAGTTAGGTATGTCAACCAAATCCATTTTTCTTTATTCCCTCTAGAAGAGACTGTAATATTTTAGTGGGTTGAAAATATTCCTCTCTAAATTCAAGTAGCTTGGAATGAGTCTTAAAAAAATTAAGGTGGGCTCCTGTCCTCCTTTTACATCTGGAAAGTCCACCATGTCATTGCGACCACCCAGCTTATACTTAAGCAGCTACATTATCCTTATTACAGGAGGAGTTCTGCCAGATGTCTGTACTTCCTTTTCTTCACAGCCATTAATCCAATTATCGCATAACTGCACACCTGCAGTGTTTATACTCTTATGAACGCTGTATTTCTGTCCTTGAAAAGCAGTGCTTTCTCCTGAAGGCCTACTTCAGAAGACTTTTGTAGTTCATGTTAAAAAGGATACTTTAATTGTGAAGAACGTTTTGCCACTCCCTGTAACTTTTATGAAGGACAAATGAAACATCTCTGCTGTTTGGTATTTTCTGACTATCCTTTAGTAGAGATGGACAGAAATCATTTACAAACTTTGCACTCTAAAAGGCAGAATATTCTTTTTTTTTTTCAAAGTATCAGCAAACAATTGGAAACAAATGGAAAGCAAACAATTTAAGAATTAAAAAGCTATTTCATCTCTGAAACCCTCTTAATTTAATGTAGACAGGTTAGCTTAAGTATTTGCTTGGGTATTTGAGAGACATCTAAGCTGTATACTATACTTTGTGTAGACAGTTAGTTATTTGTTTAAGAAAATTGCATGTTTGAGGTAAAGTATACAAGGATTTTACCTGTTTTTGTTTTCATGGAGAAAAAATATCTTTTTGATATCTGTTGCTGCTGATAAGCATTTTCATATGTCTGAGAAATACATGCATATCTCTATAATGACGTATAACAAAAAAACACAAATAACAGATCAAATTCTATAAAGGTGGGGTTAGAAATGTGTAATTCAGTTACATATATGTATGTGTGTGTACACATATATGAAGATGTAGGTATATGTAGCTCTTAAGTGGGTGACAGCTTCTTTCTGATTTAATAGCCTTATAGCTGTTGTTGTGTGTGTTTGATTCTAGCGAAGAGGGTGTACATTTTGTTTGGGCCTGTAACCTGTCAGTGCAGCTGGTTGCAGCTTTCTGGAGTGCCTGCTACTTGCTTCCTAAAAAATGTCTGTCTCCCATAGGTTTCAAAAGACTTTCCTGTTTAATTAGCTGCCAGGCAGATAGCGATGTCACTGTTCACTCTGGTGGGAGACGCAAGGCTGAAGCGAAGTGAAGCTGCAGACTAATTAGTGCTTGTTGTGAAGTTCTTTGCACGACACCCTAAAGTAGGGAAAATGGATTCGGTGACTGCAGCCCTTACAAAAAGGCACTCTAATAGCAATGGGGTGTGGGACTGAAGCTTAAATTCAGGGCTATTCTAAGGCTTACTTTAGAGATGTTTTCTTCGGTATTGCACGGGTTCCTGGATCATCACTTCAAGGCCAATTCTCACTTAGAAATTGCTTTCTTGTCCCTCTTTTTTGCACTTCTACTGTCAGAATATCACAGAATTCCTAAGTTCTTCTAGTGACAAGAAAAGTTTTCCTTGCAATTTCCAGGTAGAAGTATCAGTGGAGAGTTTGTATGTCTTTTTTTTTTTTTAAATTATTCTGTAGATATGTATACTTCATTTTCTTTCATATTTATCTGTAAATGAGGTATTGCACACCCACTCTTTGCTAAGCTAATCAAGAGAAGGTGCTTAGCTTTTTCTCATGTGATAAACCCTGCTGTGCCTCTAATCATCTTACTGGTTCATCCCAGTATATTTTCTAGTCTGAATTCCTCCTTCTTGAGTAATGGATTACTAGAATTGAACATGGTATTCAAGGGCCTTGTTCAGTTCTTAAATCTGTATTAATTTCCTGAACCAGTACTTCCTTGTCTCTGCTTTAAATAGCATACCCACTGTATTTTAAGATTATATCATGAGAGGTATTTTGGGGTAAACCTCTAAAAGCATAATTTATAATATTACATTTATTCATTATTGGTATTAAACAATTCCTCCTGTTTTAAACGGACAAATCCTCTGAGCCAATTGATTTGCCAGTATGCTTTATTGTAAATAGCAAGCAAGCAGCGCTGGGCGGCCGGGGAGTCTCTGCTCCACCAACGGCGCACCATAGCCCGTGGAAGCACCTTTTTTATCCCTTTCTTATCTCTGTTTCCCGAAAGTTCCTTCTTTTCTGCGCACGTCCTTCCTGAAAGTTCTTCCTTTTCTGCGCGTGTCCTTCCTTGTTGCTAGGGGGTCTTTTAAACCCCCCCCCCCCCGGTGGTCTTCTGGATGAAGGCTCCTCTTCTTCCTCAGTGAACTTTTCCCTTCAGTGAACCTTTCTCTTCAGTGAACCTTTCCCTTCTTAAAGTTATCGGGCATGTGCTTTTTGAGTCCCGTTGTTTTCATTTCCGACAGTTTGCTTACAGAACTTTTTATACTCCCTCACATTTGCTCATTAGCACAAACCACTTTTTCACGGATTACATTCCTGTTTATCACAATTCCCCAATTTCTTTTTATTGTCCATTTGTAATCCGTGACTCTAATTGAAGGACCGCCCGTTAGGCTGGAGATTTTCATGGCTCATAGCTTTCCTGAGAATTTATACACATTATATCAGAAAAAATCATTTTGAAGCAAAGCAAATAAACTATTCTAATCAAGAAGCGTTTTCTTCTGGCACTTGCACCGTTGGTGGAGCAGAGACTCCCCGGCCGCCCAGTGCTGCTTGCTTGCTATTTACAATAAAGCATACTGGCAAATCAGTTGGCTCAGAGGATTTGTCCGTTTATAACACTCCTTTTGTTTTTTTCTTTTTTTCAGGTCTTTTTGTGATAGTCTGATCTCGATACTGATGGCACCTATAACTTCCTTTGTATGTGTTTGTCCTTCTAAACTTCCCAGTTGAAATCAAGGTCTCAAACTAGTGCCTGAGAAAATGTGTTAAGTCAATATTTCCCATCCAATGTTTTTCTGTTGTTCACACTTCACTGTCATCTTTTTTGGCAAGTTCCTTGACAATTCATGTTTCTGATTTGTGGATTTCTTCTTCCCTCCCTCCTGCACTGTTACTGGAATGAAGCATTTCCGTAAGTGTCTCACTTTTATCTCAGTCAAATTAGCTGTGTTACTTCTGTTGCTTTGGGAAATGAGGAAATGACTTCTAACATCCAAAAAGTAATATCAAGCAAAGGTCACACTCTAAGTGGTGCAGCTCTGTGGTTCCTCAAATACTAAGGTTGTCTGCTGCCAAGGATAGTAGCTTGAGAGATCAGTAAGCTACTCTTAGTAGCAGTTCACATACCACTAGTGGCTTGTCTGTCTTATTGGTGTAAATACAGTACACCCATATGCTTTGCAGTCCTCATGTTTTATCATGTGGCCATAGGCTTAAATTAAAAATTGGCCTTCTCCTGGCTGTACATTTACTTTCTGAGGCTGGGAGATGAATGGTTTAGATTTTTTAATGGAGACTTTCAGGGAAGACTGTGTGAACTGGGCAGTGTTTCTACTGACTGAACCATAAATTAAAGGCTGATAAAGTAGAGATGAGATATCTGGCCTCCTACTACCCCAACTCTATACAGTTTTCTGTGGCAATATTGCTTTGCTGCATTGTAAATGGGAATGGGAAAAACAATTTGAGGACCCATAATGGAGAAACTTTTGGTAATAGTATGAGGTCAGAAATTAAATGAATAAATACCAAATATTTTTTCCAGATGCAGTTGGGAGTAATAACTATTTGAGTGGAAACTTTCAGGGAAGTGAAGCCTGCTAGTAATGGTTGTAGACCTATAAAAGTCAGCCACAAAAAATGCCGTTGTAATATCTGATGTTTTTACATACTTATGTTAAGGACATACATGTATGCTGATATATGTGTATATATATGTAATGTAATTATAGGTTTATATTTTGATTTGTGATGCTTCTCTAAGAAATAATAGTTTATGCATGGTCAAAAGAATTGTGTCATAAAGAAGTTAATCATTGAGTATAAATGCCAAGTAACATAACATATCAACCTGCTACTGCTTGCTCTTTTCCTAAATCTCTGAGATAATTATTTGCTGTAAATACCTGGACTCCTGATGTTTGGATCTGAAAATAATATAAGTGTTGGTCATATGTACTACACTGCTATTCTTTATTTCAGATAAATTGATTTTTGCTTTATGTTTTGAACAACTTACTAATACAGTCCTGTTCAGTACTGTGATTTGCTTGCTGGTACCTGCCTTCAGGTACTTCTGGGGAGTTCCTTCTAAAAGTATGGTGTTATAGTGTGAAGATAAGTAGCCTATGACCAGGGAGGTTGGAATTATCTGTGATATAAAAGAACACCTCGGTTGATTATATGTGAACGCTATAGGGCAGCCAGCCGTAATTACCGTAATTTTGCCTCAGCTGTGTTTTGGATACAAAAGAATGTGAAAATGTCTTGTAAAGAAAACAGAAAAGTTCAAGTACTCCTCTTCATCTGCATGCTGAGGAAGCTGCAGACAAACTCTTACATGAAAGGCAGTGAGAAGTGCCCTGGTGGCTCTCCTCCTCTTGAGGAAATTCCATACACAAGATGATCCCTGAAGTTTCCCCTGCAGCTTCTCCTCAGCTTGACTCATTCTCTTCAATAATCCAAATAACTGTGAAAGCTGAAAAGAAGTTGCTGCAGCTTCATACGTGAGTATGTCTTGAGGTTGTTCTTGTGCCGCAGGAGCACTGCTACCTCTTACCTGCCTATTGCCCTGGCTGAAGACACTTGAATCGGCACAGATTTGCTCATATCTGAAGACTAGCTGTCATGGCAAGGTGGCTTCACAGGTGAGACCTGCCAGCCTGGTGGGGTGGAGGAGCATCTATTCACCTCCAGTATAACCCCTTAAATGAGGGGAGAAAAAAATCAACCCTCAGCATTATTTATAAATGTATCTTGAATATTCCAGTTAATGTTTATTTAAACAAAATACTCTGATCCAGAGAAGATTCCTAATATGCCTAACAAGTCGTTCCAGGTATTTACTACTTCTGGAGCTATTTGGTCAGTTGGTGACAAGGGGAGAAACTATCAACCATAGTTTAATGCCAGCTAGTTATCACAAGTAACATTTTTTCACAAGAAAATATCTCCTTCTATGGGTATGGATTTTGGGTATGGGCCCACATCCCTAGTCTGAAAAGAGTTTGTGTGTAAATGAAGTAGAGACTTCTGTCTTCCCTCTCATAACCAAACAATTGAGAAGAAAGAGTGTGATGATACTCATTTTAAAGAGATCCTGATTTCCTACAGGTAAGGGAAAGTAATTTGTGAAATTACATCGACTGCATCAGAACTGCCTTACTTGAGTTATTGAGCTCTGCTATAAAAACTTGTGTTTAGTAAGGAACAGCATTTGCCACTCCAAACTAAGGGCAGACTTTTAAACTTGCGTACCTTGTTATTAAACATTGAAAATTATATTTAAATCATTGAATAAATTAACTAATTCTTCATGAGATTTTCATCATGAGGCTTCTGTTCTGAATTACATTTTTATAGGTGACTCCCAAAACATCATGTAATGATTCATAGATTGTTTAGCCAAAAAGCCAAGGCAAAATATCAACCCTATCCAGAAATTCATGACTGGTAAGATGCCATTTTATCCACCAGGGAGCTTGTGCTCTTTAAAACAGATAACAGCAACAGCATAAGGGAATGTCCTTGTATCTCATAAAACAAAACTTCTTGCATTTGTTTGCCAGCCTGATTTGGGGTACAGTTGTATGACTGCAAGCCAACAAGATGCCATAGCTTCAGAAAGAACTAGGCAGTACTAATATAATAGGTAACCGAGTGATTGCTAGTACATGATTCAGTGCAGGGCTGTAGTTCATATGTATAATTAATAGGAATGCATAATTATAATTTACATGGAAATTAATATTTTTGTATAGCAAATAACTACTTTGTGGTAACTTGATCACTTGCAGTTGGATTCTGGGGACTAGTATCAAATAAGTGTGAACAAAAATTATTAACAATAAAGGAATGCTACTTTTTAATTCTGAGTCTCTTAAATAGAGAAGTTGGCAAAAATAATTCTAGAGATGGATATTTCTTGTTTTCTTGAAGGGATTTTGACTTGTTTATAAGCCTGTATATTGTCTCTCTCCTCGCAACAACCAAAAGAAATGTAAGATTATTGACTTGACTGTACAGCAAATTGAAAACCAGTGGTAAAGGTATTCTATTTTAGTGGCAGTTCCTTCACTTGTGCCGGTTGTTTATATTGCTGCTGCCAAAATATGAAACTGTTAAGTTACAGCTGACCAGATAGTTTTGAAATGTCCCCAAGAACAAATGTGTTCCTGTAGAGGAACAAATTCAAAATATAGATTGGTGTGCTTTAATGGAAAAATGGCAAAAGTACCCAGCATGGTTCTCAGAAGTATCTGGAGCAAAATGAAGTGATTGATAGGGGCTTACTTCAAGTAGGGAAATAAAAAGCAAAAGGGGAGCCCTTTTTTTTTTTCCTGTAAAGGATATTCACAGGAGGTATGTAGCTGTGGTAATTTACTTCCTCAGTTCTTGCTTATGTCTTCAAGATGGATAGAGCCAGACAATAAAAATCTTAGAAGCTCGGTAGAGCCAAAATGATTTCACTTACCAACAACAAAAAATAATGAAATGCTCAGCATCAATTATTTATTTGGAAGCAAAAGTCAACTGTAATAAGGCCCACAAATCTCAGAACACATTTGAATCTGTTAAACAGGCATACTCCATACCCATATTCTTATTGCAGGTGCTTAAATAAATGATTTATTTCTAATTTCTAGAAATTAGAAACTCTTCCCTATTAAACTCCTTATATTACTTTTTATATATTTTATATTAAATATAATTAAATTTTATATACTAAACCCTATTACAGAACCCACACTTCTCAGTCTGTGTAACCTGGAACAGGGTAAGACTGGGAATACAAGGTAAAACTGGAAATAACTTACAGGATATGCATTTTGACCGAGATGATTGATTACATTTTTTATTAAATGATCAAACAGGATTGCAGTTTTTATTAAACAATTAAACAGTATAAGAGAGGTTAGAAAACAACAACAACAACAAAACCTAAGTTCAGAAACTCTTCTTCAACTATTTGCTGTTCTTAAAATTTATTTTATTAGATTTTATTAGTCATGTGTTGCACTTGTGGAATGCTTTGAATGTTAGGACCATACTGGCACAAGTGTGTTAATCCCCATCTCAAGATTTTTGGAACAGCTCCATATTTGTCTGTACTGTCGGGGGCCTTAAGAGTTTGCAGAGGTACCGTGGCCATGAGCTGCTTGTTTCCATCATATTTGCCTCTTACCACACGCTTAACATTTTTGGCATGGAACGGCTCTTCAGGCCAAAGAAGATGCTTTTCCACACAGAGCTCATGGCCGTGTTATGCCTGCAGAGGTTTGCTGAGGAGGAATTCTGCTGGGAATGGTTTTCTGCAGGATTGCACATGCAAGCACACGCCTGGTCCATGTTGGGGAAAATTGGAAGAATTTTACTAAGATTTTCATGAAAAAATGCAAACAGAAGAAATACCCTTCAAGAAAAATTGCAAAGAAAAGAAATACTTTCCGTTCTATTACTAGTAAGTCAGAGGTTCAGACTAATACGTGAGAGACAGAATTTCTTTTTTGCTTCTTTATTTTCAGAAAAGCTTTGTTCTTGCTAGAGAGAGTGGAATAATCAGGAACTAAATAAAGCTTTCTGGAACCTGCATTTGTCATGCATTAGTCCAAGATATTTATATGTATATAAAAATGTAATCAGGAAAAAAAAAAGAAAAAAATCTACAAAACTTTTTGAGGAAATACTTTGAGCAACGTGATCTCTTAAGGGGCCCACTAGAGCAGAATTGTAACTGAGCAGCATTGTAATTAAGTTCTTAAAAGTGCTGGGATTTGAGTTGTTTCCCTTTTCAGTTCCAAAAAATCCTCCTTCATGCTAGAGAAGTGTTGAACGTGTGTCTTTGAGCAGAAAGTCAGTGGGGTTGCAGAAGTCTGTCCTTTCTGAATTGGTCAGAGTAATTTGAGATGACTTTTTTACCTTCGCAGCCAAGGCTTCTGTAGACGTTGAGCCATTGGGGAGACCCACTAGACACCTTAGGTAATATGGCAGTCTATTAAATCAGAGTAGAACTATTGAAGGATTATTCTGCCATATGTTGTCAATGATGGATTGAAAAAACACCATCATAAGAAGTTCTTGTTCTCTACAGGTGTTTTTATGGCAATAGCAAACTTGTTGTGTCTGGCAGAAAAACCTTTGAAAGACACCTAACTGATGAAGGCATTTATAGTTGCCAGCTGTTTTAAATTATTTGGTATAGCACAATTCAAGCTAAGGCCTCTGGCTCAGGTCTGATCTAGTATAAAGGAGACGTTAAACACCTAATGTTC
Organism: Crypturellus undulatus; assembly: GCA_013389825.1. NCBI lineage: Eukaryota > Metazoa > Chordata > Aves > Tinamiformes > Tinamidae > Crypturellus > Crypturellus undulatus. The sequence continues at coordinate 68,471 of VWPW01019744.1, forward strand.
AGTGGGAAAGTTTTGAGTTTGCTCTCTTTCAAAGTGGCAAGCGAATCGTCACTCAGCCAAGCAGGGGATCACAGTCAAGAAGGGCGACTGTGGTCCCAGGCTCACTGCAGCCCTGGTGTCTGACTAGAGCGAAGTGAGTAACTACAGTTTCTCAAAACACAGGTTACCATAATCTCTTTGTGTTCTCACTGAAGCAGTTTTAAGCAGTATTTCATGTAAAGACTAGTTGTTTATTTAAATACCCACGTTATGCTGACTTAGTTGCAATTGGATACTGTCCAACTTCAGCAGCAAGAAAGGTTCTGAGGTGCAGATCCCTTGGGATCTAAAGCAATTTGAAATGTTCAGAGTCGGGAGTGTGAATGTAATGTTCCCTTTGATAATTACCTCTTATCTATTTGTAATTTTAAAATAAGATGTCTTAGATGTCCTTAAAATGTAAAGGAGCAGTTGCAGATCGATTAGTGTCTGCTATTTCAGTGGGGATGATAACAGCCTCAAATTTAAATTCTCATACTAAAAATCTCTATGGTTTGTAAATAGTCAAGTATATGCATTTAAATGTGTCATTCATAAATAAGCATTTAATTCCCTCCCCATCTGAAGATCTCAAAGGAGTGAGTGAATAAACTCAATGGGAATATCATGCTCTAATTTGCTAGTGTTTTGTTGACAACGTAAGTGCCCATAGATGGCTACAGATTGTCAACTCTTCCAGCAAAAATGGGTAACAGGGTATATCAGCTAAAACCATGCATCCATCTTGTCTTTGCATATTTAACTGCATGTGCCTCCCAGGAAGGACAAATCCGTAGAGTAGGATTAGAGAAAAGCAGGAGGAGTTATTCAGCATAAGAGCAAGTACTCTTATGAAGAAGCTTGAGATAAGTTATGAAAGACTAATACAGTAGACAGTGGAGAATCAGTGGAGAACTGCATAGGATAAAAAGTTTTGGTTGGTTTTAAGGGAGGCTAACTGTCACTTATTAAAGCCGTAGAAAAAAAGCATGTTAAAGCAATGAGATAAAAATCTGGAGGAATGCTATAGATTTTTTTTAAATGTCAAATTTTATCCATGCAGGTTGCAAAATGAATTAACAAGTTTGGCGTCAGTCTGAAGCTGGAGCTTTGGACTGAGCCTCTGACTGAAGGATTAATCAGATTATGGGGTGACATAGCAGGCAGTATGATGAGGGTATCTGCAATGTTTGAGGGAAAAAGTTAGCAGAGGAACATTATGCAGGAAATCAGTGCTGTGGTAGCTGCTTATGATGGTTAAGCATGCCTGGTGAATATTCAAAGGCAGATGTTCACTTGGATAGGAGACAGGTGTGGAAAGCAGAGAGGGGGTGTGTGACCCCTGGGCAGTAACCCAGTCTTGTTTTGCAGGGTGAACCAGGCAAGCAGAAGGAGGATGGGCAGATGCAGCCTCTCGCTCCAGAGGCAACCCATCAGGTCAAGGAAGCATGTGGCCATGAAGGGGGAAATCCAGTCGCAAAAGACAGTGTGGGGGTTTATTTATTTATTACCACTATATTGTGTACTACGTGAGGGTTGCAAGGTATTGTGTGAAATACCTTAAACTTTTGTGCCAGCCCGATGCTCAGTGACCAAGGATTCAGTAACATTTGTTTAGTACAGTACTGCTGTCATCAGTAAATTGAACCGAAGGCACTTCCCTACATGACCTTGTTTGCATTAGGAAATCCTAACAATTTCAAATCAAGCTAGTTTTCTGAGTGTTGATGCTTGTTTGACTAGCTCTTGGGTCCAGTTCCCTGCTGGGACCTTTTAGGAAGGATGGTTAGCTAATGAAGGTCTTGCTCTAGATATTGCCACGTTGTATGTACTGCTGCCCATTGCTGGCTTGCTTATAGCCCTGGCTCCCTGGGTCTGTATGCTCAAGGCTCCTGCTATCATCCCATGCCTCTGTTTTTTTGTGCTGTGTTTTTTTTTATGTGGACACAGATGGTTTGTTCTGCACAGAACTTGCTACTGCTGTGAATCACAGTATATATTTATATACCCAAACTATTCTGATTATAGATGTTATACTACAAAACAATATAGAGCCAAAGCTTACATCAAGGTTTCTCTGTTATAATAGAGGCGAAATAATAGCAACTGTCGTTATTACTAATATGGTTTATTAGGAGTTGAATTTCATTTCTTTATGTTGACTGTTGAACATGTTCTTAAAGTTTGGAGAGTGGAAATTATGCATTATGTACATAATTGCATGTCTCTGCATCTTACACATTAAACAATTTGCTGCTTCCCTACTGAATTCCATCAAACATAAGAAAATAAGATTTTCTCTAAATGAAATAATCTAATGCTCTTGTCTTGATAGGGCTCTTGCTCTCTGTATACATATATAGCCAGAGATGTCTTTGTCTTGTTATGTTTTTTAAAGAGTGAACAATTTGTGTCAAGAAGGAATGAGCTGAAAGTTAACAGGCAGGATAGATGATGAAAACAGCCCCTACACATGGTATCTCCCTTTCCTGCACTCTCTACTTGTAGCTGCTGAGCAGAGAACGCTTAGCTGGATTTGTTCAGCCGGGGGCAAACTTGGCACTGCAGGACTGCAAGAGCCTGGTGTACCCAGAAGTCTGCTTTTACTTTTCGAGAATTAACTTTTCAACAGTCTGGAATTTGCCTTTCGACAAAGCTTTAGAGTTTAGCTGTTGAGTTTAGAGGATGGGCTATAGGTATTGGACTTTCAGTGGACTTCAGTGGTGCCTTTAAAAGCTTGATGAAGACTCACAGGTTCATCACAGGAAAGAAAAAAAAATGGCAAAATGTTGCATTAATTTTCATGTCTGTCTTTAACCTCAACTCCTCTAGTGAAGTGAAGACCTTCCTTAAGAACAGCTACTTAAGAAAAGCTTTAAGTAGTGTTTTTGATGAAATTTAGTTGAGTTAATCTCTAAGACAATCTTTCTGAATATGTCTACAGTGATGCTACTCTCCACAACTGACTTTCTCATTGTCTACTCTCCTTAGTATTTTTTTAATGCAGGTATCTGTGAAGGCGCATAGAATAGTTCAACTGATGATAATCTCCATCTGTAATATCCTTTAGGCTTTGAAGGGTAGTAAACTATTAACACTGTCCTTAACGCTTCCCACAACACCAGTCACTTTTTTTTCCTTTGAAGGAATTATCTGCAGGGAGGGTAGTGCAACAGAGATGTGTTCACAGGTCTGCTGTGGTTGCCCCTTATAGTAACCACTAGGTATAGGCAGCTGGTTGAAGTCAGGTGGAAGGGGCTGCATTGCTCTCTGAGGGGTCTCAGGAGACATCTCATATTCCAGGCTCTGAAATTTCTAAATTCCCTTCTGTGTAAGGACTAGGTGTCTGAGTTGCCCCTGTGTCCATCCTCCTCTTTGCAGGCAGGGCAGGGGGAAGGCAGGGCCCTGGGCACTAGCACCCTGGAGGTGGGTACATTTCCCTTCTCCCTCTATCTGTGTAGGTTCCAAACAACATCTGTCCTTTAACGAACAGAATGGTTAAGAATGTGCCTGCAATTTCTTTCTTGCACTTCATATTCCTTTTTTACATTTCTTTCCCTAAAAGGTATATTGGAGCTCTGCAGTAGATCAGAGAGCTCAGTGTATTTGTCTTCCCTGCCTCACTTGCTTTCTGAGCACATTTCCCAGCTGGATGCATGTGGTGATTGATAGTTTAAGGAAGAGACAAATTAGAAATGTAAAATGGGTGCATTTTTTCATCAAAAATTATTATAGCCTATTTAAAAGCATCTATAAACATTCTTTTATTTTTTGATTTTTTTTTCAGAGAAAAGTTTAAGACTAAAATTGAAATTTGAAGAACGGCATCACTGATGCTCTGATATAAAGTATATTACATGAATATTCATTGTAATCAATGTTCTTGGAGTAAGACCTTTTATATTTTAGCTTTAATTCTGATGGCAAAATCCTGTTCCTGAGGAAGTTTGTGACAAAAACAAACAAACAAAAAATCAGTAATGCAGAGGTTGTCAGGAGGAGTTTCTGTTGCCATTGGTAATGGTGATAATGCCTTCCATAAATTTGGTCAGGGGCTGTCAAGATTAGGTCACATGATGTAACCAGCTAATAACATTCAGGAAGGAGGGGAAGGTGTTAACCTCTTTAAATCCTCTGTGTGTGCTAAAAAGAGTGTTATCCAATTGCTGAGCACACTAAAGTAATATAGTAATAGGTATTTGCTCATCACAACAGTCTCCAGTTTTTCAGTGGCATCATGTTAACTCCCTGTTTTTCAGGGCTCAGAGTCACCAAATAATCATTTCAAAGACATGTGGTTATGGTGTGAAATCCCAGTAGTGCTTTTACTATATTCAGGATGTGTTCTCACCCCTAACCAACATAACTTTGTTTATCAAATAACAGTCTGGCTGTGCACCTGAGTACTATGGAAGTCTAATTCATGCTTCAAAATGGAGCATTAGCCTCCTTTCTCTGTTAGCTCCTGAAGTGCTTATAGTAATTCTTAGTGACTCACCCTTGGCTGTATGCACTAATTGAAGGCAATGCTACTCCAGATGAGAGGGGCTTGTTTCCTGTTTCAAAGCAGGTGTTCAGATGTTTGAAATAAACAACTGGTGTTTGTTTTTGTTTTCCCTTCCTCCCCGCCTTAGTATTGCTTCTAAAATAGTTGGTACAAAATGCATTTAAAAATGCAATTATTAGCTCATTGGAACAAATTTGCACAGAAGAGATCTAGCCCTGGATCTGTTTTTTGGATTGGCATCTTCATAATTTCTTTAGGTTTTTTTCTGCTTATATTGACATATATTATCCATTCCAGCATACTGCTCTGTAATACAGCAAGATGTTTGTGTTGTAAAATTTCTGCAGGCATCCACATGGATTGCATATAGTATACTTTACACTGATCAGTCTGTAAGATGATGTTTTAAAATAATGAACTGTTTTAGCAGACTAATTTTCGTGTATCAGTTGGGATTTTTGGGCAGAACAACATACCTCTGTGACTGTTTCACTTTATGATCTTAATTACCCTTGTTTTTGAATGGAATTGTGAATACGATAAGAATGAGATACACTCAAATAGTAAGAGCATTACCATATTAGATATAAAGATATGCAAAAAAGTATATATTAGAAAAGTGTTTGTTAACATATTTCTCTTAAATAAAATAGTAAATCTGTAACGGTGGCAAAGGCTCAGAAATGGGAGCTGCTACTCAATCTGATAATGTGCCCAAACAACTTTATTGAACAGTCCTATTCAGATCAAAGAAACTACTGAAGGCAGCAGGCAAGCTTATGTTGGAGCAGATAAATATTTGGTTGTCAGCATTATCTGAGGGATTACATTTCCAGCAACTTGGAGCTTCCTGACACCATCATAGTGCTTCAGTGCAATTTCTTTGAAAATAATGCCATCTACTGAGTCATCCTGCAGACCTTTCACAGCACTGACCAAATCTTCTTGTTGCATTGTTGTAGCTGGTTCCAATTTTTGAGATGTAAATAGGCATTTCATCTGTGATTTCCTTCTTGTTCTCAGAACACCTTCTCTGGATAGATGAATGTTTTGTTGACTGACAGCACAATGTAAAGTTGCTATGATTTGTCACATTTAAGCTCAAAATGTTAGTGAGTCTATGCAGAAGACAACTTAAAAGAAATATATTATTTGTATCTGGTGAACTCCCAATAACCCTGTGATTCTTTTTTTTTGCGGGGGGGGGGGGCAGGCAAGGCAGCGGGGATGAGGAGGGATGGTATTTTATAAAAGTTTCTAATGAAAATAAATCCAAATATTTAATAGATATGCTTGTACTTTATAGCTTAAGTAAGCTTTCACTAATAAATTAATCTTTCTGCAGCTTCTCATAGCGATAGTATAAGTTGAGAATAATATTTATCAAGAGTTCAGCAGCAGATGTGCATGTGAGTGCCATCAGCTATAATTAGTATGTGGTTTGCAAGGAGATATCAGTCGGAACAGAGTTAGTGTTTTAATAGGTGCGTTATGTTGGTACAGATGGTATGTGAAATACGATCTTCCAAAATACCAAAAAAGGAAAAGTAGGAAGAAAAAAATCATTTGAAGTTTTATTGCAAGCATGAATGAATGAGACAAATTAAGGCAAATATCTTTGTGCCTGCAAGCAGAATGTGCATCGTTGTTTCATAGGTTTTATTAACAGTAACCCTACAGCACTGTCTTCTGTTTTTTTTTTTGTTTGTTTGTTTTTTTAAATAAAATTAATTATTATGTCACTTGATTGAAATTGTCAGGGTTTCATAAGTGTAAAATTAAGGAGGTGCTGGTACAAAACTGCAGACATGAATTTGGAGTCATAAAGTGGTAATGTGAGGATCACAGAGAAGAGATCCCAGTGAAGACATAACAAACATTCTGTAACTCTAAAGCCTAGTGCTGTGGTATCTGCAGGGATATTCCAGCAGAAATGGAAGCAAGCAGAAAACAAACAGCACTAAAAACTGAGTATGACATGCTTCAAAAATATCTTTGACAAGAGATTTACAAGTGATACGTGAATGGAAAAGGCAGCAGCATTGCTTCTTGAGCTTGAAAGAAAGAGTGGTGAAGTGCATGTTTTCAGGTAAAGATGAAAAAAGCTCAGTGTAAGCTGCCAACAAAACAAATGGTGACAGGCCATTCCAGATTTTTGCTTATGTTGTGTAGGCTATGTGTGCTTGGTCACTGTAAGCAGGCTTATTTTTCACAACAGCTTTTCTTTACAGTGGGATTTGTTGGAAGACCTTGTTTGTTCAATACATCTTAAACTTAGAGTTGAAGGATCCAATGCCTGAGCGTGTTCCTTGTTGAACTGTGAGTCTGTTCAAAAGACGGTAAACGGTGAAAGGAGACTGTGCTCCCAGTGCACTGTCCTCCACTGATGCTATTGTGAGTGTAAGGATGCATCTCCAAAACTGCGTGTCTAAAGGCACAAGTGGCTTCAATGTTTTGAAGTTCCAGTCTCATCTGCAATTGCTTGTAAAATTTAAGGCACTGATGATATAGAAGGGCAAGCTGTAGTTAGTAGAAATGACTTCAGCTGCCAGCCTTAGTGTTAATTAGCAAAGACTGAGGCAGGAGTTCAGCATATTTATGACTACTAAGGGAAAATCTACTTGCCCTGTAACATAGAGTAGAAAAGGAGAGAGTTCAAACATTGCCACTGCCTGTATTGAGGCAGACTTACCTGACATGCCAAGTTGATCCTTGTAGTGAACTTTGCTTGTGTTGTCTCTGTGCCTTTCTTAAAGAGAAGGCCTGGAGCTGCCTGGAGATTGATGTCTTGTGAAAACCACTTGCTCCCTGTCCTTACTGGAACGTTGGCAGAATGTCCTCAGGACGGCCTGCGCTGGCATCAAAAAGAATCGCGCTGTGCTGCAGAGCTGCTTGATGTGGCTGGGTGCAGCACCGTGCCCTGCAGGCACCTGCCTCTGGGTTTGACTGAGGGAGACCAGAACCAAAGAAAGTAGGATGCCTCCCAAGGAATGACACTGGCCATAATGACTCCCATGGACTGTGCAGCTTGCTAATTTTTCCCTTTTTACGTTAAAAGGAGATATGAACTCTGCTGATAAAAGATCCATCAATGACTGCAGCACTTTTTACACTGTTAAGCATTGAACATAGTTCAAAGGGCATCAAGGGGTTTTCAACCCTAAAAGGCCATATAAATAACAGACATTTTCTAGTAGCAACTTCACTAGACTATTCTTGCCGTATGTTAGAACAGGAAAGCAATTTTTATGTACAAGTCCCAGCTAGCAGCAATATGTCACTACATTCAAGATTTCATTTGTGAATGCCCTGGACCTGTTCACCAGTTGCTTTTCGTTCTTTGTTGGGAATTCAGATCCCACTGTTCTTGTACATTCTGTCTTTTCTGGCAGCTAGAGGTTAAAAGTTAATATTTGATATATTTTTTTCCATTTGATCTCTATTCTCTAATGCAGTTCCATTCATGTATTTATGCCATGTAATATCTTCTGCTTAGCAATCAGAATTAGCTATGTGGCCATCAACCTTCTAATACCCGGTAGTTCTAGAGAGGAAACTTAAGCGTATAGGAAGGACTTGGTGGTGTGAGTGTCTGTAGGGAGTATACTGACTGTAGACTTACTTGAGCTAATTTGTACTGGGATCAGAGCGTTCCAGACAGAGTAACCTGAGTTTAAGTACTTCCACAGCAAGGCTGCCTGTGTATTCCTGTCTCTGAGCTGTGGTACATGAGTGTGTGGGGGAGCAGTGCCCAGCTGCTTTGGGCTCTGGCTCTCGGGAATTTCTTCCTAACCAGCTGAGTCTACCGTGAGAAAGGTTCTTCCCTTTAGAAAAGGTTGCAAAGTGCTGGCAGGGGGAAGCGTTCATTTGATCTGCCTCGTGACTAATGTCAGGCTTTGGGCTCAGCTCAAGGACAGAACAGATGTCAGTCCATATGAACAGCTGGTTGGTCTGGGGTAAAATAAGCATATTGAGAGGGCTCTTAATGGATAAGAACAAGGTTTGGTGAAAAATACTTGTAGACTAAAATCTAAGCCCATAGTGGATAAATATACTTGCTTACCTACTTTACAACTTGGTTCTGATAAACTGTTAAAAGAACAAATACAGCAGTCAGAAATGTGACCAGATGGTCCTCCTTTACAGCAGGAAATTTCAAGTAAATAGGTAATTAGCCATCTTTCATTGTCATGTGTAACTAAAGGTTGTGAAGAGTCTAATGAGTACTGTTGCTACTGCTTATATTTTTAAAATCCATGGTTAGTGGGGAAAGTTCAGGATAACACTACAATAGGCTAATTTAGTGACTGGGGAGGCTTCCTGATAAGATGCTAGCTTATTCTGATCACTTGTGATTACTAAGCATTTATAGTACTAAAACCTTTTGGAGCAATGCACTGGCCCTCTCAAGCTCAGAGTAGTTCACTGGACTTTATATCTCTGCATGAAATACAGTCATGAAATGATATATAGTAATGAAAGAGAATGATGTAATTCTCAGCTAATCATTGGGCATATCTTGGCTAAGAAGGATAAGGTATAAGCTCTTTCTCCCAGTAATGAAGATTGAGGTCAGTAATCAGACAATTAAATATTTCTTTTACAATAGTGCAGGATATCATAGAATAGAAAATACTTACAGAAAAAAAAATACCATTTATCTGGAGCCTCATTCAACTGAGCATGTGTCAGAATAAGCTCTTGCCCATTTATAGAAATGTGAGCCAAAAAAATAAAGGAGGAAGATAGAAAGAGTGCGTGTGTAATGGGAAATGACACTGGTAAAATTTGCCTGAAAGGCCTCTTGATAGTAAAAGGAAAATAAGATTTGCTATTCTGAAAAGAAATATAGACAAGGGCTTCTGGTTATTATCCTGTGAGAAAATACTGTTGAAAATAAAAGATGGTGAGGTGGTGGGGAGAGTGGCAGCGCAGTAATTCTAATGCCTAGGGCAAGAGCTTTTAGTTCTAATTGTTTACTGTAAAAGAGAGGGGCGGAAGGAGGAGAAACAAATTGCCCTGCTGCCTGCCTTGGTCGCAAAGCGCCGCTTAACACTGTGCGGTAATTCCTGCAGTTGGTCGTGCGGGCATTAGGCATTCCCAGAATCGGCAAGTGACTTGTGACCCAGTACAAAATGGGCAAATGTTTGGTAAGAGAAAGCACAGTGGAGGTTTTGAGCTTGAGTTTGTGTTGCTCGACTGCACGTGTCTAGGCAGGAAGGCTCTCGCTGTGGATATCACTCTGGTCTTTTAAATAGCAGTGATATTCCTTATATGTACCAGGTCCTCCTTTGGATATTTGTAGATTAATTAAAAATGGAGAAAATTCTGAACATATTTGCATATTGCAATCAAATTTCCAAATGGTTTCGCCTTCAATTTGACATTAGAGAGCAATTTGAATAAAACCTACAAAAAATCAATTTTTATGTTTTTGTATTTATACTTGACTGTATATATAAAATAATATCTCATGCGGATCTGAAACTATGTACAGTATATGATAGAATTGATATGCTTCACAGCTGTCTTTTGCCTGTGGTTGCATATGCAACAACCAAAACTTCTGACATTTATTTTAAAATAAAGTAGCTAATTCAGACAAAAAAATAAATTTAACATTTACTTTTATTAATATCTTCTACAAACATTTTCTAAAATTTAAATTATTTAAATTTATTTTAAATTTAAATTATTATTTCTACACTTTAAATTATTAAATGTAAATTATATATAATTTATTTTTTATATATATATATATATAAAACAAGTTTTTAAGGCAGCAAGCTGTAAACTTTTCTGGGAATGACACATGGTAAATTAGAGTCAGTAACTGACAGCAGATGTGTAAAATTTCACATTCTTACATTCTTGATTTTGGACTAAAACAGGTCTGAAAAAAACATAAAGTAAAAATTTGTATTCACATTTGAAAAATGAAAACAATTGACCTTGCTACTTGCCCCAGTCCATCTGAGAATGTGGTTTCCTGGAGCAGTCTGTCATCTCAGTCTCAATTACAGAAGTGACAACATAGCCTGGAAGGAAAACAGAGCCTGTTGTCCCCTAATTCTATTTTTTCCTTAGACTGGAATATTTGTAATCTAGCATGTGAAATATTAGATTATGAGGTTGTTACTGTATAAACTTTTTTTTTGCATAGAGATGAAAAGATCAATGTGAGGGGCTTTATAGATGTATGATAAACATCAAACTTGTTTTCTCAAGTGAAATGCATTTCTCTAATTCTTGTGATATTTATGGTTTTCTTTTATATATGAACTGATATTTTTGTTCCATAAAATTGTTTTGTACTATTTTTTATACCCATCTTGAACTTTGCCAAAGTTTCAGCCTGTAGCATTTTCATCTGAAACATGTCTCAGTCCAGTAAGTGGGTCTGTTTTTAATGTCTTTTGAGTTCTACAGTACTGTATTGACTTGTTTGTATTTGTATTTCCTTGTATTATATCAAAGTGACACAATGATGAGAGAATGATGATAGAGAATGATGAAAGTAACTTAGAGAAGGGTAATTATAGAGAAGGATAGACCCATATTAAAGCAAAAACACTGAAGTCTTTAAGGATGAGTCCCTGTAACCTTTTCAGGTTTTAAGTATCAGTATAGATCATCATCTCTGGTTGTTTAGGAAGCACCAACTTCTCTAACTCAATTCTGATTTTTATGTAATGTTGTGTAAGTAAAGAGTAAAAAAAGAAATGCCCCAGAGAATAGAAACTAGAGTGATGCTAGCAGGTCCATTTCAGGCTCTAGGAGACAAATGCTAGTAGTTCATATTTTTATAGAACTCAGGCTGTATATTTTATTTATACAGAAATCTCTTGATAAGATCTAGTACCTGAAATATAGGTATATAATTCAACACTGAAAAGGCAAAACTTTTTTTTTTGTGGTGATGGTGCTCGACCAAGTCAAAAAGTCTAAAAAAATAGAATGTCTGCAAACACCAAATAGCTTTGTTTTATATTTTATATTGGTAAATAATGCAGTAGAAAGCTCTTTCTTTTTTTAAATAAAGGCAATCAAACTCAGAGAGAAGATTATATTATGAGTTTTATAGTTATTAAATAACCTATAACAATTAGTGTTATGTAATCCTTTAAACCACTATTTGTGATCAGCTGGTTTTCCCTAGCGGGCATAGATAAATACGTTTCTGTAATACTCTCATGCAGGAAAAACTTATAATCTCCAGATATAATATCCAGGAAGACTTGTTTTGATCAAGGAGGGGAGTGTCAGGGAGCATTTCCAGCATCTGCTGGTGCAGTTCTCCTTAGAAGCCCCAAACATCCCCGTGAGCTCTGAGCAATTTGCGTGCAAGGAGACACACGGCTATAAATTACTCATTCCGAACATTTTTTCAACCTGCTCATGATTCCAATACGGTGCCCACTGAGCTCATAATGCCTGAGAATCTCAGTGGAAGGAAGTCTGAACTACTTCTTAAATGTATTTGCAGAAAACAAGGTAGAAGCGCTAATCCATGCGGAGGAATCAAGGCGGTTCTAGATGCAACATGAAACCCTCCTGCAGAGGGAGGAAGCACTTCCCTGGTTCATCATGTTTGCCTGCATGTGCTAAAGAGTACCGATACAAACCCTGCGTCCTACCTACAGCTTTTATGCAAAGTCCAGATGGGTTTGCCCTCTGGTCTTGCAGTTTAAATCTACTTCCCTATTTATGCTTGTTACATTCAAAGAAGAGGCAAACTGACTTTTCTGTGGTAGCACTTGCATTGACAAACCTGGACTATAGTGGAAGGAAAAGCATTCCTGCTATCAGTATGGCTGGATTATTAACTGTCTGTGTGAAAGCATGCTGAATGTATGTATACTTACATTATGGTAATATTTATCTTTCCTTTTTTTTTTAATACCTAGTTTATTATGGCTTTTTTTTTAGTAGCTTCCCTCTACCTAAACACTAATTTTCCTCTTCCTTTGGTTACTGTATCATGATGTCTTCTTTTCACTGTTTTCTCCTCTTTTCACTCCCAAAGAAGAAAATGATACTGAGGGATAGTCTACTATCACTTTGGTTTTGCGGAGGAGAGCATGATGGAGCAGAAATGGGAAAAAATCTTCCATTCATTGTAAAGTAAAGAATATGTTCAAAAGCTGAACAGAGCTCATCCTTGAAACCACACAGAAGAGTATTGTATTTTTGACGTTATAAGCCCAGGGGATATATGGGTCCATGCTGTGCCAAATCCTGCTTCCAGAAAAGACATTTTAAAAAATGAATTTCTGTCCAGATTACGAACAGTAGAAAATGGAGCATTACCTGTTACATTTGTACTAGCAGACCTGAATGTGCAACATCAGGGGGATGTGCTTCTGAGATCAAAAAGATAAATTGTTATATCTATTATCTTTTTTTGTTGTTGTTTGGGAGGAGGAACTCCTTTCAGATTCTTTATTCCAGGTCTGTACTGTAAATCCACTTGTTTTCATACTTTCTTTACTTGATAAATAATTTGACTTAATCCTCCTACACTATTCTTCTTATTCTAGATGAAATATAAATTTGACTTTCGGGGAGGAAAAAAGAAACAAGAATTAAATTGTCTGGGGAAAAAAAAAGTAATAGCAACAAGGATATTATTTCTATCTTATGCTATTACCACTAATATACTTAAATTTTTAACAGTGAAAAATCCAAAGGAGTTTTTCAAACCAAATTTCTCACTTGTTTTGAGTGCATGGAAAACAATTATACCTGGCTATGAAGCTTCTGTGTCTTCTGTACGTATATCCTGCTTAGCTTTTGCTTATAGTAAAAGGTTGTTAAGAGATGGAAACAAATTGGCTTTTCGTTAATTTTATGTGTGTTTGTGTATATGTATATATTCATTAGTGAAGGGTGTTTTTGTCCTTATTTTTGAAGCCTTTTTGAGGAAGCCCTTTGTTCGGTTGCTTTCCCATGGCATCACGCAGGCTGGTTGATGATGAGCAGCAGCTCCAGGAACGGCAGAGCCGGTGGTGGCTGCCGATCAGCCGTGGCCCTGCCTGGGCCCCTCGTATGGGGTAGACGACAGAGGGGGCTTGACTGAAGCTGTGCTGGAGGCACTGGAGAGAGGCATAGTCGGGCTGACAGTAGTTGGAGGTTTTCTGCCTTGAAACTACACAAATGGGGGTTGTGACACGTTCTGTTCAGGGGAGAAAAAATGCTGTGGAAGTACGTTTTGAACACCTCGTAGCCAATTTATTGGATGTTGATTTTTTTTTTTTTCTGAAATATTTAGTCCTTAAAAATATATGAACTTTCCATCTCAGTTTTTAACTTAAATACTCTCCAGCATGTAGCAATGTGCTGATTCATCTTTTACTTAAGATGCAATCTTCCCATCATAATGACCCAAATAAAATGTTAATTATGAACGGATTAAAATTCTCTTTCTTAACAAAGACATTTGAAGGAGTAGGTGATAATTTCTTCCATGAGCTATTCTTTTGATTATATAGGATGTTATTTGAGAAGTGCAAGGAAGATAATGTTTTAATTTGGCCTATTAAATGTTTTCATTTAATAGGCTGGGAAGTGGTGAAAGGGATTATAAGGAGACATTATATTTATGTACAGGTGGCCAGACATTTGCGCAGATTTACCCAACTGGGTACAAATCCCATCCAGCATTGACATCTTTCAGCATGAAAATACGCATTTAAAGAGCTGAAACTGAAAAATGTATCTGCTAGCCATGGCTTATGGAATCTGAAAGCCATATTTTGATGGTGTCAGTTGGAGCTGAATTCAACCTGACTTGATCATGGAAGAGATACTTTTAGATTTTGTGCTTCTGGCAGATTTTGCATGACCTGTTTATGCAGAGCTCCTAAATACATTGAATTTTGCCTACACTGGTGTTTAACAGTATTTTAGTTTCTGTAAAACCCCTTTGCAATTCATTTCTAATAATGACATCTGAGTAACAACAGAATGGTTGAGGTTGGAAGGGACCTCTAGAGATCACGTAGTCCAACCCCCCTGCTCCAGCAGGGACACCCAGAGCTCGTGGCACAGGGCTGCATCCAGGCAGGTTTGGAGAAAGAGACCTGAAGGAGAAGGAGACTCCACAGCCTCTCTGGGCAGCCTGTTCCAGGGCTCTGTTCTAACCAAAATTAGAGGGAATTTTGGACTAGAACAGTGTTTAGTTTTTGTACAACTTGGTCTGGAAGCTGCCCTTCATTTGGGTCCAGTATGAGTATGATTTCTGGCATTCTGTAATATGAAGTTAATAGTTAAAATATGTGCTGCATTGCTCTCCACACTGCTAGTTCTGAGAAAAGCACATGATGTACAAGTAACTTTTGTAAATCATATTTTTTCATCATTTTTTCAAGGAGAAATGCCTTTCATTTAATTAAAAGGGGTGCAGGGAAGAGTAGAAAGATGGGGCACAAGATACTCTCTTCAAAGACTTTTAACAATTTATGTGCTCTTATAAACAGTGTGTGCAAAAGTGTGCAAAACTGTGTAATTAGCATATTCCATTACATTTTCAGTCTGACATACTGCTTTACTTTCCTGTGTAGTGATAGGTGACCTTTTTTTTAACCATTATGCATTATGTCTTTAAACGGCTGTGCTGTTAAATGTGCAACTAGATGGTTGCCTAAATGTCACTACCATGAAATATGGTGCTGGCGTGTAGCATAGCTACAGATCACAGTAGCACGAGTGCTCTTAACATGTTCTGGTCTTTCTGCACCTGCATGCTGCCCAGCGAGCCCTCTCAGAAGCTTGTTAATAAAAACATTCTGCTTAGATCCTCCTTCTGAGTAGGAACTGCTAGCTGATGTTCAAATATTTGTGATGGTTTTTGGTATCAAAGTTATCTGCTTGGCTTTTTTTTTTTGCTTAAAGGGGCTTGTCTAGTTTTCCCTTTCAACTGTCAGGTCTTCTTTTGCCTCTACTGTATTAACTCTCCGCTGTAAGACTCAGGGTCCCTTAGGGATGTTTCCCACTTGTTAACAAATTACCCTTTAGCCTCTGACATGTTGAATAGATTAGACTCCTTAAATACTTAAAGACATGTTCTTTTATCCTTCAGTTGCTTTCTCAATTATGTCTTGTTTTGGTTTATCAATAAATTTTTGAGAGAGAAAAAAAATCCTTTCTCATATCTAAAGATCCCTCTCATAACTAGAAGAAACAGATAATGAACCTCCTTATTGATACTTAATATTTAAGCTAAGGGCGATAGTCAGCCTTGAGTTACTTTGTAAGACAAACTTTATTTCTTCATTCTGTCGCATTGCTGCCTTCTGACTAAATCATCATCTTTTAATATGGTTATTTTTTGAATTGTTTATTTGCTGCAGCGAAACGATGCTGCAGTGAAACGAGGAGAAATACTAAAAACTCCCATTTGTCAGACTTGCCTGCCAGCTTCCATTAAAAATGCTAAACCAAACCCTTTAGCTGTATGTAGTCTTTCAGTTGCTATAAGCAGCTGAATTGTCTCCTAAAGAATTCTCTTGAATCAGACCACCCGCTCATGTTGCTTGGAGTGATGCATTTCCTCATAAAAAAAAATAATATGGTTATTTCTGTAATATATTTCTAAATAAGAGGAAAAGCTAAAATATGGCTGGCCCCCATGTTTTCAAAATGACTGTCATGGCAGTAGCTAGAGCAAATTTTTATCTCCTGTGGAGTCAAGGTGCCATTTGTAGACTGAGAAAAACAACATTGTACGAGATCATATCTAGAGTATGTTATAGCCTATTGTGTGAGGGAGTTAGCAAATGTAATTATTACTTTTTTAATAAAGGCTTGTGTGTAGCCAACATTAGTCCTTCTTTAGTGACCCTTACCAGTGTAGCAGAATACAAAGTTACGATTTGACCTGATTCCTCCCTACAGAATATTTTTCATCTGTAGTTCTTCTCATAGACAGGAGAGGAAAAAATAATATTCTCTGAGATAAAAATAGAAAATAATTTTATACTGAAAGCAAGTTGTTTTATAAAGACTTTTAACAAGCTCTTAAGTTCCCACATACTCTTTCAAAACAAATTGTTGAGTAAATGCTGAATGGAAAGTGTATGTACTGATTTTATGATAAATGCTTCCCTTTACTGGGCCACCTAATTTTAAATTGGCATCCTCTGTGTGAATAAAAAGAACATAATAACAAAAATAATATTATTTCAGCTGGTGATAAAAAAATTATTATGCTTGAAAAAATGCTCTCGTGCTTGCAAGACGTTGTGTTTGGGCATGGAAATTAGATAATTGTGTGCATAGCTACCAGTTTATATAAAGAGTTGCCAAATTTTCATTGGTGTTCCCGGGTTCTATTGTGTGGTGTGGGAGAGTGTGCAGCTTTTATATGTGAATGTTAGAGCACAGGGTTAGGGTGACCTGGAAGGTGCGGTCAGTGTACCTGTTACATTGCTTTACACATTGCTAAAGCTGAGCAAAACACGTGACATAAAAAGAATTTTTGCAAACCACAATCATGTTTTTCAAGAAGAGGAAATGTTGTTTTGATTAAACAAAAAAAGGCAATGAAAAAGGAAAGAGAGAAAAAAAAAAGGAAGAAAAAAACAGTCTCTTCAAAGACTTTTAAACAATTGATCTTGGGCATCATTGAAGTGGCAGAAAACATTAAAAAATGCATTTGAGCTTTATTTGATGTCCTTTCATCCACTGATATTTCAGCACATACAAGAAACTGCAGAGTTGTAAAAGCATGGTTGTCGTACCATAAACATAAACTCAAAGTTTTTTTGTTTTTACCTTTCCAAGCAATCAGAAAACCACAGAGAGAATATTAGTGCTGTAGGAAGGTCTTCCTCTCTCTCACATCAGGAGGAGGTGTTGCCTTCGTGCACAGGCACCTTTGCAATGCAGGTACCTGTTTATTGGGTTAATATCTAGACAAAAGGAGGAGTGCTTTGGAGCAGGATTGTGGATGGCAACCTAAAGTAAATTTGAAGTGGTTGGTTGTAGCAAGTTCATTACATGTCAAAGCATATTCAACTGAAGATTCGTACTTTAGGTGGCAGACTTGCTATTTTTTTATTTTATTTTTTTAAGCGTCAGCAACCTTGAAAACTCCAGAGTTCACAATACTCTCAGAGACGATTGTATAAATATTGTCAGGGAGTACTTTCTCTGAAGTATTTTGGCAATATGCAGAGCACATCTGAGCTATTCTTTCATTTTAAGGCTCTCTTAATCACAGAAGTGTCATGATAAATCCCACACTTTTAGAGGCTTTATGCAAGTTTAATGCGATTAGTGTGATTGGCTGCATATCCCAGTCCAGCAAAATGCTTACACGTATTTTTAGCATTCAGCAATTCAGTAATTTCACAAAAGTCTCGCAGCTATTTGGGGCATGTGGTCTGTCATGCAGTTTTAATTTTCTGTGATGAAAAATGTTACCCTTTGTCTTGATAGGAAACTGAACATCTTGGAGATGGATGTGAACATGAGAATGTAGCCATTTTTAAATTTTAGGAATTTAAACAACTTTATTGAAGTCTTTCCTCTAAACTTCTAAAAATGTCTTCAGGGATGAACAATCTGTAGATTAGTAGTGCCTACTCAAAATATGTTTGCCCAACAGTATAAGTGGAAATTGATAAAAACTTCACTAGTACAAAGCTTGTGTTCTGGCAGTAGCAATGTATATATTGAGCCTTTTTATTTTTTTTTTTTTCTCTTGTGGTTTATATTCTTTTTTTTCCCTAGAAGCTTTATAGTATAGTATAGATTTTTTTTTTCCTACTAATAGTGTAGCACCTATAAGCTGACCTGAGTGATTTCTGTTTATGTCCTTGCTCTTAGACAGCACTACTTGAAACTATACACATGCTACTCATGCTTTTCCTTTTGATTATATGCAAGTATTCTCAATATGCAAAAGCGTATTTGTGACTGCTATTAATCTTGTTTAAATGTGTTCTGTAGCTAACTTGATTTCCTGAAGTAAAATATAATGTGACATAGTACAGAAAATATTCTCAATGCAAAGCAATGTTTGATATTATTTGTGCTTCAGAATCTAGAACCTCTGGGAGTGAAAAGCAATATCAAAGAGCAATGAATTATATCCATTTGAAAAATATGATCTAAAAAGCCATGATCTATGTGGTTTTGTTTTTGTTTTGTTTTACAGAACACCTCTAGGTTTATAGTTTTTTAGCTGAAGTCACCATTCTTATTGAAGAACAGAAGTTACTTTGATTGTTTAATTTTTCGTAGATATTCCCAAGTCAATTTGCTTGATAAAAAAAAACTAGAAGAAACAGATAATGTTTTTCTTTCACAGATTATAATAATTGTGGTGGTGATACAGTCTCTTAGAGCAATAGAAGATCTGTCGTCTAGCAAATGCTCCTATTAGTGTTCATGACAGTGCGTGTTATAGTTCATGACAGTTGTGGAGCTGGCAGAGAAAAATGCTATGGACAATCATTTCTGTTGCCAAAACAGAAAATGATGAAAGAAAGTATGTTATGGGCATTTAGAATCACATTGAAATTAACACATAGTTTGTTTGCTTTCTTTTCAACTGAGTTGAGAAATAGCAGAATTCATGGAGTTCATTTTTCTGTGGGAAGAGGTGTGTTTGGATTTTTATGGAGCAGAGAAGCCTAGAATTATAGAGGATTTTTGACTTTAGATGTTGGAAGAAATGAAGTGATGAGCAGTAACTGTATTAGAATAGCAGAAATGCACATCTGAATTTTCTCTTTAGCGAAATTTGAGAGGATCTTGCCAATATTAGAGTAGCATCTAACTCTACAAGGGTGACGTATGGAAAACAATAGAAAGACACTTGATGTAGTTCTTAAGAAATTTTAGCAAGTGCTTAAGATGCTGAGAACAAAATCTTCAAAGTTATTCACTTAAAATTGAACAGCAGACTTTTGAGCAAGACTGAGACTGATTGTTGTGAATTTGAGCTCAGACTTTGGGCCTGTTGGTGATACTTTGCATAAATGCTTATCAGGGACTGCTATTAAAGGTACCATGGTTGTTACTAGAATATGTATGAACAAACCTAGGTTTCTTCTAAGTTTAAAAAAAATAAGATAAAAGAAAATCCCACAAATTGCTAAAGCCAATATCTGAATTTCTGTAGGTTTTAATGCATCTGATTTCATATTCATTTTGTTATTTCATTATATATATTTATTCTTTCTTGTTCATTCATGCAAAGTGTAATATTTGACATGGAGTATTTGAATCTTGGAAGCAGTATTTGCACCCTGTATTTGACAGCTATGTGTTTTTAATTCTTCTGATATGGAGAGAAAAAAAAAAAACATATTAACACCTAGATATTCCTTTTTGAAGTTTTGAACTTCTGAAATGAATGTTGTGTGCTGTGTTTGAAACAAAATAGCTGATGTTATTTTCTAATGCTATCAGCACACTTTTTTCTATGTACTTTTTCTGCATGCATACACAAATTGCATTAATTTTACTAAATCTCTTTCTAAATTGACTTTGTTAAATTGGTACAACCCTGATTGTGCTGAATTTGAGTACTTTAATTTAGCTTGTTAGGAAATTAAGCTCAATCAATATAATTCACTTACACTGATTTAAGAGAGTTAAGTTGGCCCAATTCCCTGGGGGGTGTGTGTGTGTATGCGTGCGTGTGTTTGTGTTTTTGAACTATTGAAAAGAAATATATGGAAATTCATGTCACATGCCCACCAATCCTGGAATTGTTTGCTTCTCATTTTTCACTGGAAGAAACCCAGCTAAAACAACAAGTATAGAGTAAAGTAAGAAAGAGAGAAAGAAAAACAGGAATTAGAAGATGTTTTGTTATTTTGCACCTCAGGGGACTAATAGAAATTTATTAATAGTGGTATATTGGGGTAGGTATCACAGTCTGTTCATAACAGAGAAGATTTCTTTATGTTGCAACTCTAATCCATAGTTAGTGCCTGCCTTAAGTCTTTTTTTTTGTTAAATTTTACAAAAGTTTGTACCAGCAAAGAGTAATGAATAGTAATTGTAAACACTTTTGTGTCTATATAAATAAAGAAAAACAAGCATTTCTGCAAGAAAACTTTAAAAAGTGCTCCCCCTCCAAAAATCTTTGAACTATATTCAGATTTAAGTATTTTACTGGACTCATGACTGGACTCATGGCCATGTCAATCACGGTGTAGGCGGTATTTCTCAGAAAAGTCCCTCCTCCCTCAAAGAGAAGGAGAAGAAGAGCAGCTTCCAAATCATTGTAATATATATGTCCAGCATACAAAATCATGTACTTGTGGTCTATTCATTTTAAATTTGGGTTTTATAGTGGACTAGAGCTGGTACCAGAAACACTGATACTTCAATTATCTAATATTTTGGCATGAGATAAAATCATATGAAGATACTCTGTGCATCTGGATAGGATAATGGTATTGAATAGAGTAAGAAATCATTAACTTTACAAATGTAGTCTTCAGTAAAAATAAAGAAAAAAAAACACTTTAACCACTGATCATCCTAATTTCTTCACTCCCTTTGTTACAATTATTGAACAGTTGAATAAGTTGTTCAGAATCTAGTATTTTTCCTGGTCAAAAAAACTTAAGTCAAGCTGAAAGATTGAGAAAATTTTAATCATTTTATAGGAAGATCACTTTGCCTTCCTGATCACAATTCTGCCATCCTGCAAACCGATTTAAGACCCAAAGCCCAAATTTAGATAGTGTTACAAGTCTCCACTCTATTTTTTCAGATCATCTTAACCTGGACTTTGGCACTCACGAGACTTACTGTGATGTCTGCACAAAACAGGCATTGGAAGCCTCTGATGCAAAGACAGGGCTAGTATTTTTTCATTTGCATGCTGTGTGCTTGCATTGTTCTATCCAGTGTATTAAGAACACATAAGAACACTTTAAGAATGCTCTGTCTCATCATGCCGGTTGCTAAGCTAAAAAACAAGCAAGGAAGCCCAGGTACCTGTAGAGCAAAATCTTTCATTACAGAGCGTTTCTGCCTTCTGCTTGCCCAAACTCATCTCCTAATTTTTTTAAATATTGCAGGTATTGATGTGACTGTGTCAGACATAGTACAATAAACCTTTCTAGGTTTTTTTTTTTTGCTCCAGAGAGGTATTTAGGTGATCATTAAAGCTGCTTTGATGGTGCTTCCACAGGGTTGCACTTAAAACTGTGTGATTGTACTGGCTCTCCAGCATGATCTGATATTGATCCTATATTGTTTCGTTTAGCAGTCTCAATGGAGCATGAATAGAAATGTAGTGAATTTATTTCCTCAGAACTAATATATTTTCTCTTCATTTAAGGCATTTAAGGGCAGGGCTCATCAAGTAACTGTATTTTTTTTCCAGAGGAATGACACAATTTCTGAAGAGGAAAGTAATGATTTTCTTCATTCCTTTACACGCAAACTTCATCATGTGGTATCAGTCTGAAAAAACAAGATTCTGAAATCAAAGGAGAGGCACAGAACTAGCTCATGAATATTCTAGAAGGTTCTGTAGGAGGTTAGATTCATGGGAGTCTGGATTTTAGTAGATCTACCTTTTATTCCATCCAGATAGAGTCTCTGATTAATTATTTGCAGTTTCTAGAAGGGGAAAAAAATATTTTTCTTTCCATCTGGATTCAGAGTATTTTGCCAGGGCCCATATCTTACTGTACTTAAGTGGACTATTCTTCCTAAATTTCTCTGGTAAACAGAGCAGCGTGTGATCCTTATATCTTAAGTAACTTGTCCGCAAGGACAACTGTGCTTAACTTGCATTAATCACACTTGTGAGGGCTCAATATTCCTTGAAATTAGGGTAGCAGGTTAGAAACAACAAAATGAAAAACATGTAATTGTCAAACTAGTGAAGTAAGTTTCCATCTGACAGATTTATTTGCCGCAGCTGCAGCCTGTGGATGGCTTTGCCCGTGGCCCTGGGCCCTGAGTGGTGTAGGGAAGCTCCGGTGGGGATGGAAAGGAGGAGTAATGGGCCTGTGTCATGGTGCCGGTGCCCAAAGGACTGAGTTACGTGGGTGCCTTCTTGTTACTTGGTGAGCAGAGACACACCTGACTTCAATAAAAAGTGAATCTGCTGCCTTGACCTTGTGCCAAGTTCAGAGTGCCCAGGAAGCAGCTGATGTGCTAAGCTTGCTGCTAGCTACCTCTGTTCCTGCACACGTATTCCTAATGTGGAGGGAGAGCTTTGCCTAAAATAACTATGCATTGTAACAGTTATGGTATTAGATTATTAGGCAGGAATTGGGTAGGCTTTTTTTTGTTACTGTTTTAATGTCCAATTCCTGAAGAATTTCGCTAGGCTTATTCCTAGCTCAGTAGGTCCCTAGCTAGGCTATTACGAGTCCATCTGCTCTGCTGCAGCGCTCCTTGACTCCTGACAAGACGTTTGCCTTTCTGAAAGGAGATGTTTATGAGCAGGCCGGACCACACGCCTGATGGGGTGATTGATGCAGCCAGTGATGGCTCCAGGCAGGGAAAGTCCATTTCCTTTTGGAAAATGAGAACGTATGGTGGCCATTATGCAAATACAAACATAAAAGCTCGGGCTCCCTGCAGTGCTCTCCTCACAGAGGAAGTTTATTAAGGAGTACATCTGTCTGGCTTCCTTTATCTCCTACAAGAGCTACCTGCTTGTCTTCTGCTGGCTTTATGTTGGCTGTCTCTGGGATCGCAGGTACCTGCTGGCACTTGCTGTCGCTGGAGCAGTGGGGGTTGCTGAGAGGGGATTTTTATGACCCCGATTGCTGCAAGGCCTTGGGCCGCTGCTGCTTGAGATGGTCGCAGTATCCCCTGGCTTCTTTCCTTATTCATTTCTGCTCCATTTTTAAAGGAAGACCCTTGCTCTCTTAAACTTATTAAAGCTGTAATTTACAGTTCGGTTTCTGATACCTCAATAGACTTCTGTCATAACTTTAAAAAGAAATTATCTAAGAGCTTTAAAAGAAAATGGGCAATTTAGAGCCCAAATACTTTATCCCAGATCTCTGATAGTCTAGCTTGTAACTGCTAAGATAGTGAAGTAGGAGCTGCTCATAGGGAAAGGAGGGATACCCATTTCTTTTTTTTTATTCTTCAGTGCACCATCTGCAGATAGCAGTATGCAAGAAAAATGCCTTGTCAGATAAGCCTAAAACTTATTTAATAGATTAGAATCTTTTTCAACATAGCATATGTTAAATGCCAAAGATGTCTGAATGGTTATGAGCAAAAAGTAATAGCAGGCTAATGTGATAAGATAAAATAAACAGAACCATTTTTCAAGTTGTGTGCAGAGCAACATGGGCTAAAACACTATTACTTTCTGTTCAGCATTTGTAATATGAATTGAAAGCTATGTTTCTGCTTTGTTTTGGTCTCCTGAGGTAAACACATGTTTTATTATATTACATGGACCATAGCTGATAGGAAGAGATAACAGCAAGGATGGAAAAAGTCAGTGTAGATTGCTTTTACTTCAGGCTCCTGGGAGGTGTTTTTTCATTCCATAATAATCACAAAAGGAAAATCCATTTAGTCAAAATAGGTGTGATAAGGAAGAACACCTTTCTTTTTCCTGTGCTTTTTCCCTTATGTGGTCCCCAAAGGAGAAGCTGAATTTATGAAGCTCATCAGTGCTCCTTGGAAGTTTCCCTTGAAGTGGGTCCAAGGGCTAGTGTGCTCAGTCTGGGGCGTCAGTCTGTGTGGCAAAAAGAGAATTAATTGAGGGAATGGGAGCACGTGCAGTGGCGAGCCGATCGAAATACTGTTGTATTAAAAGATCTTCTCAGAAATCACAGTGGGATGAAGTGATAAAACTAGATAAAACAATTCTTAGCATTTTTCCCCCTTCTTTCCTGAGTCAGCCTTGTAATACAGGACTCAACAGTAGGGAAGATTCAGTCACTGACGCGACAAGGAGAGGAGGAGAAAAAAAAAGTTTAAGAGTTATTGTTTTCTATATGATTATAATGATCCTGTCTTGCCGATTCCATAAACAGGTTAAATAGGGAGCCACGTCTTATGATTTGATCAGTGAGCAGGCTTTTCAGCGCTAGTTGGTCTGCGTCCCATGGCACCTACTAAGAAGCTCTTCCAGGACTTAACAGCACCAGTGATTGGGAGCTTTATTCTAATCATTGACACAACTTATTCAGAGCTTGTTCTTTTGCCAACTTCAGTTTTCTTAGCTGAATTATTTCTTCCTCCTCTCTGGTATTTGCATCTTGATTTATTTGCGAGGAAGAATTCTGTTCCTTTTTGGCCTTTTGAACGGTTAATTGAGCTAAGTTCTATTTTTTTTTTTTATTGTTCTAGTTGCTCTCATCTGCATTTGTATCAACATAAATTTAAGAAAGATAAACATGAGTGACCAGAAGTATGCACAGCACTCTAATTTAGATTTTTGAGTCTAACATTCATATATTTCTATCAGACATAGGCCTGTGGAAGAAGTTATAGTAGAACCATAAAAAGATTGTTCGTCTTTTCCGTAACTCTGTTAAACTGATTTCAGGTCTGATCCATGTTATGAACAAAGCAGGCAAGTGACTTACTGGGGATGGGGGCAACAAATAGGCACAGTCTTCCTGTTTTCTTTGCCCTTCTTTACCAAGGAGAGCCAGGCGGCTCTTTAGGAGCGATCAGGATGTATATAAGGTTTAGCTATTGCAGGAGACAATTTGAGGCAACAGGGATTAATCTTCCTAACCCTTTCACAGAGCTGGTCCTCCCCTCGCATCCTTAAAACAGTAGAATTTAGTTTTGCCTTCATTGCCTAGAAACATTAAGCCAAATTGCCTTGTGGTCAACAAGTAGGCACAGGTTTTCCTCTATCTTGTGGACCATGAATAGTAAAAAAAAAAAAAAACCTTAGCTCTTACATGAGTTATTAAATTCAAATCGACTGTTATTCCAGGCCACAAAACTGTACTCATTCTGCTTGATACTGTGGCCTTTTATATTATGGTTTCTCTTAACCTTGCATCATCAGACAATGCTTTTTTTTTGCCTACATGTTGTATGACACTCATTTTAGATAATGTCGTCTTCAGCAGTTTTCCACGTAAATGGGTATATAACTAAATATATTTGAATGTTGCCGGAGACAGACCCTCTACGTCTGGGTGTCATGAAAAAAATCAGAGGGGAAATTTTCAGATATCTTTTCCTCCTAATTTCCAATTTTTGCTGCTTTGCTGGAGAGAAAAGAGTGAATGTGAAGTGCTGCTTTTTCTTAACCTGTGAATGGCAATGGTACTTTCCAAGTGTGCTATAAATATATTAAAAATTTCTATTTGACAACACTTTTTCTTAGCCATTGTGTAAGACACCTTTCTTAACCATTGTGTAGCTTCCTCATATTAGAAGGATATGCAATTTATATAAACTATTTAAATACTGGACTAAGTTTAATTCAAGTCATAATGTGCCATATACTCATGCATTAGTGACTATTACAACTTAGTATTTTGGCAGAGAAGGGGATGTAATGCACATTGAGAGAAGTTCACAGGCTGTCATTGTGCAAGACTTTCTTAAATAACTAAGTGCTCTCCTACTTTGCAATAAATTAGTATGCTAAAGCCAGAGCAGCTCTTTCTCTAAAATGCCCTGCTCTTTTTTTAGACTTTGTACCACAAAAACAAAAATTGGGATGACCCTTTATCTCAGACATTTAGACAGGAGTTTGAACTGTTTTATTAAAACAATAGTTTTAATACAACAAAAATTTTTCTTCTTTCTTTCTAATAGAAACACTTTCCAAATTTAATACAACACATGCAAAACAGCAGTTTTTTAGACTTGCTGCTTGGCCTTTTCTGTTTCGCCTTGCTCTCCCAGCTGTTGTGGAAAAGGCCCTTCCTTTTCCCAGCTGTATCTGCTCTGCACCTCCTGTGCAGGTCAGCACGATGTTGAAGTTAGGGCTGAGGCGGGTGAGTGGATAAGAGGAAGGCACTCCCCGCTGACACCTCTGCTGACTCTCAGCGAGGTAGTGCGCAGAACAGCTCAGCCAGAGGCCCCGGAGCCGCTGCTGCGACGGCTGGACAGGGACTTGGGTGCTGCAGGGAGCAGCAGGGTCGTCCACGACTGCTGGCGACCAGAAAGACCCTGGGAACTGTGTGTAAATCCTGGGGGTCACAGGAAAGAATAAATGAGCCCCACAGCACTCCTTGCCTGTAAGAAGCAGTCTTCTCCTCTGTGTCTTGTGGGACAAATGCCTCAGGAACTGTGAGGCCCACCAATATTTATTCCAAGTGAAGATCCAGCAAGGATCTGTGCAGTAGCAGGATGTAAATGTTAAGGTTCATATTTCATTTCATATGTTGTATGTATTACAAAATAAGTTCACTAAATGATCTATTGACCCTCTTTTAGGACTGGTATGGCATGTTTTTGTGCTGGTAATTCATTACTATGCAAAAAAGAAAAAGATCCCTTTTTCCCGAATAACATACTGCGCAGTTTAGGTAAATGGAAGGCTCAATTTAGGACTGTGATGTGCATATTTGTATGTGTATATAGAGGTGTATATATATATCTATATATAGGATATTATATATATATATCATTAGCAAAACTTATTTTCTGAATAAAACCATAGAAAAGTATTTAAAGGGAGATAAATCACCATTTATGAAGAGGTCCTGCACAAAAGTAGGTAGCAAGCAGAAAGACAGCTGTGAGCTGCAGAGGCTTAGGAGAGGGAGGGATTCTTTAATCCTATACAGAAGATTAATCGAGATATATTGTGGGTAATATTTTTAGGACTGTCTATGTTCCTACATTGTTCTGGACTTTGAGAATTGTCCATTGCTGGATAACGAAGTTGCCTTCTGTTTTATCTGCACCTGCCATACATTATTTTTATCACTGCAAATAACATACCAAAATTACCTTCCATTCAAAACCTCCATTAAAAAAAACAAAACTCCTTTTACTACTTGATGCAAGAAGTTTAAATAATGACAATAATAAATTGTTGTCTAAACTCTTTTCCTTAGTTCTTCATTATTGTTCTCTCTTCAGTGGTGCCACCAATCCTGCCTGGCTTTGGGATTTTGTAGCTTAGAGGTGTGGACTATGTATTAAAAAAAAAAACTTCTGTGTAATTGAGAGTATGTAAGAGTATGTAGCATAACAAAAATATACTAAAAACACATTAGCTTACCTCTTTGTATACTTTGCAATTATAGACTTGTTGGCATAATGTTTGACTGACACATGGTGCTAATAAATATATATTTAGAGAGAAGAATGAATGCGCTATGATTTATGAGTCATTGGTAGGAGAAAAATCCAAGTGGTTTACAATAAGATACATCTTATCTGGCTTCCCTGGAAATTAATTGTTTGTATATTGTTTTCATTTTTCAAAAATAAGAGAACAGCTTTTTTGCAACCTGTGACAATCTAATATGCACACTTTAAATTACAATAAATAGGCCACTTCCTCAAAGATTTAATCTTATGGGTGGCTAAGAACAGTTCTAATTCTAATTTTCGAATATCCTGGAGGGCAATTAAGTGCAAGACCTGTGGAACTTTGTTCTATACCAAAACTTATGAACTTGTTCATGTTCAATGCCATGAAATGCCAAGCATGTTTTAGACAGGATGTCTTTGGTTATATCTAGGGATAGGGGCAAGTACATTGTCATGAAAATGCACATAGAAATCTGTCCACTGTAGTACTTGAACTCAATGTGTGAGCTCTGTGCAAATACAGTCAAGTAAAATGTTTCAAAGTGTAAAGGTCTTCTGTGTTTAGAATTCTTCATATTTTTGTGTGTTGACGTATTTGTGAATTTAAGAAGGAAAAAATGCTCAAAGTTCAAATTTGGAGGAAGATGTCTTAGGGGAAAGTAAGAATAATCAAGCTTCCATATGATTTGACATACTGAATTTCTTTATTAAAAGGTAGTTGATCTTCCAAGTGGAGGCTTAATCAACTTTTTTGTAATTTTTTTGACACTTCAATCAGTTATGCTGTTACTCCATTGGACCTGAACAGCAACCAACTTGTAATCAGATGTTTTATCATATATCAGCAAAACTTATTTATCAGTTGTTGATTAGATTACTAGATAGACTGCTTGAATACAGGTGTGTGATTTGTTAAGGGTGGGAGGATTGTTTGTTTGTTTTCTTTTCCTCTGACTTTTGTGTACCAAGTTGAATTCAAAGTGATTTTAGCAGTTGCAGTTGCTGATATTCTAAGAAGATCTCCATGGTCATGAAAGCAGAGTTAGGGGAATGCCCCTCACTCGCCTTGCCTAGCACCTGCCAGGTTTAGAAAGCGTGATCCTGGCAGACAAGACGGATCAGGCCAGGACACTTCATAGGGATGCACAGAATCATTACGGTTGGAAAAGACCTTCAAGATGATCGAGTCCAACTGTAAGCCCTTCAACACCATACCTGTTAAACTAGGCCTGATGCACCATGGCCTCTAACTCCTCCTGTTTGTTGCCCATGCTGCGTACATTCGTGTGGATGCACTGCAGCTGGGCTGCTGAGCTGTCCCCCAACCCTGACGTGCAGCCCCTACGCTCATCCGTAGCGATCCCAGTTTTATCCCCTTCATACCTAGTTTAAAGTCCTCTCAGTGACTCCTGCCACCTCCTGGGTAAAGATACTTTCCCTCCTGAAAGACAGGAGGGACAGTCTGTCACTAGGAGGCCTGGATCCGTAAAAACTGCCCTATGGTTGAAAAACACAAAATTCAGCTCTTGTCCCCAGCCTCTTAGCAGTTCATTGAGCAGGTGGCTTTTCCTTTTCCCCTCAGGGACCTTCCCTGATGCTGAGGGGAAAGAGAACACCACCACCTGCGCTCCCACTCCCTCAACCAGGCTTCCCACTGCCCTGAATACCCTTTTGGGGGATGTTAGACTTCTCTTGGCAACTTCATCGCTGCCAACCTGGAAGAGCAATAGCGGGTAATACTTAGGGGGCCGTACAAGACCTGGGAGCCATTTCGTGATGTCCCTTAGCTGGGCTCCAGGGAGACAACAGACCTCCGTGGAGGAAGGGTCTGTTCAGCAAATTGGGCCCTCTGTTCCCCTCAGAAGGGAGCTGCCCACATGGTTTGGACAGGGCAGTTTGGCTTGAATGTGCAGCACAGTTGTTAGTTGTTCACATCCGAGACAGTCTTGTCCTCTGCAGGAGCAATTCAGGAGCATCACTGCACTTCTCAAATCTGCTTCTGGATAAACTAAGCTCTCCGGTATCCATTTGATTACTAGATAGCTGATACAGAATATAACAGGTAGCCTTCAAATTAATATAAATTTGGTAGGGTAGTTGGTGAAATATATAGGCATGAGTGAAAGATAGCCAAAACCAAAGGCAAGCCTACTTGAAATTACATAAGCATTAATAAAGTGATAGATAGTATTTAGAGTATATCTGAAACTCTGTTTTCCATTAAATAAATAATGTAGTTATAGAGTGGAGTTGTAGAGACCATGGCATTTGTCAGTACTTCTGTAGCTTTTGAGCCCTCCTAAGTGGAGTTTACTTTGAAACAACACCAAGATGTGTAATCTGAAATTTTTTCAGGGGGAAAGTGTTTTCTGCAGTCAGACATGATTAGGTGAGGGAGGAGAAGGGCAGGGAAGAGGTATTAAGATATTATATTAGAAAGAAAAAATGCCCAACTTTTAGCTTCAGCCTTTCTTGAGAAAGCAGGAGAATTTCTCTTGTTCTGTTTTGCCACTTGTTGCCTGGGGCAAACCATCTCACTGGCACTGAAACAGAACAGCCAATATGTTGACGACTGTGCTGTTGCCTTTGCAGCCCTCACTTCCTCTGCCTCTTCTACAAGTGCTCTGCATTGCCATATCTTCTGCAGGAATATACTCTGTAGCTCCTCCATATGTGGCAATGCATACCCACCTGAGTTATGTTCCACATATGTTTGTGTCTTATACTGATTGGACTTGCAAAAACTTCCAAAAAAAAAAAAAAAAAAAGAAAAGGATCGTGAATCATGATGAGAAGGAAACTGCAATGACTGTTGTGTTACTAGAAAGCATTAGTGCCAGCCTGAGAGTCCTTCAGCTCTTCGTGCTCTCTCCAAGAGTCCGTCTGATAAATTACGGCACCCTGGTGAGTGGAGCAGAAATGGTTTGTCCGAGCAGAGCTGCGTGACTGCTGTGAGACCTCATCCTCACTGCAAGCAGCAGCCTGGGCGGTAACGAGTGGTGGTGAATAGTGCTAAACCAGATAGAGCTCCACCAATTCACTTTAACCAAGAATCAAGAAGTCTCCAAATCCTCTACGGTAAATGCTCAAGTCCTGGCATCAGTAGTGACTGATAATTTTTGAGTAACCTTCACCTCATAAATGTCATGCTAGAGAAGCAAATCCTCATGTCTTCTATATTTTCTTGAAGACCGAAGAAGTCATGACAAATATTCTTGTTTCAGAATCCCTTTTCATTGACGCAGCATTGGCTGCGTCCATTTTTCCTTCCCAGGCTTGCCATCAGGATAGCTCTGTTTAGCATCCAGGTGCAGGTTTCTCTTGCCCTGTATCATTTCTGAGGCAGCCGGCTGCAGTACGGGGCCTTTGGGGATTGTAAGAGTTTCTGCTGAAGCAGCAGTCGACTACAGCAATCCGTGTGAAGGCGCTGTCCGAGCACGTGTCGCTGAAGCAAGAAAGGGTCTCTTCAGCCTCGTGATACCATTTGCTCATTTGGGGAGAATGGGTTTGTGGTATTACCTGTGAAAAAGATCAGCTGTCCAATCACAGCTTTTCCTTGCAGGAAAAAATGCTTTTGTTGCCATTAATGTCTTTTTGAAAGCATCAGAAATTGAGTCCTTTAACTCCTTTTAATTTTTGTCTGAACGTTTAAATCTGACATGCTTTTTTGTTGCTCTGAGTGAACTTCTCTCTTTTCTTGAGCATATGTCTTTTCCTGAAAGCATTTGTGCTACTTCCCATTGAACTAATGCTATCTAAGTCTCCCTTTTCTTGGTTACCATCCACTTCTTTCTGCTTGGTTACCTTTGTGATTTTCCACTCCCAAGTTGTCTCTTCTGTCTTACATTAAATTGCTCTGTGCAGTGAAATATAAAAATAAGATTTTGTCTATAATGTATTCACAGTTTGTATTAATCTTCTTTTCTACATCCCTCTCTTTTTGTCTGTTTTATTCATATTCTAAGTCATCTTTGAATAATTTAGATTTTAAAATCTTCAAGGGAAGGACGTTTTCCTTTTACAATCTCTTTTAAAGATCATACAAAGTTAATAGGTTGTATAAATGCATAATAATTATAATGCACATGGAAATACATTTTTAATAATATAATGTTCTGCAGATATGTGAAAATTCTGTAGAGTTGCTGCTTTAAATGTTGACTTTCAGGATCAAATTATCCAAAATAATAGACTTCTTTTTCGCTCTTATATTTAGATATGTAGGCCATACAGGTGTGTAAGGCATTAATTATGCTGTATAATGCATTCAGGAAGACTGCTAAATCTGTGTGTGTGTTTGCTACCAATATGAATCTTACTAAATCCCAGTAGACAGAAGGGCTTATACATTCATTGCAGAAACCTGCAAATAGTGTACTTAAATACCCGTCTCCTCTAATGTGTCCTTGCAAAATGTAGATGCAAAAGGGGAGGTCTGGATTGGTGAGGCACACTGCAGCAGGGCTCTGCGTGGGGAGCTACCACAGCTGTCCTGCTAAGCAGGCCCCTGTTTTGCTCCCCTTAGTCTGCACATTGCTAACTCCTTTCAGTCCGGTTAAGTCTGAAGGAGCCAGGTAGCTGATTTTGCTATTGTGTGAGCAAGGCGACAGGAACTGCATCTGCATCTCTCTTTAGATTGTGCATTTATTTAATTAACTAAAATGATGGGGGTTTTTTTGTTGTTTGTTTGTTTTTTAATATCTGCCTCCAGAAGAAGTCACGGTTAAGTAGAAGGAAGCGCGCAGAGGAAGCACTACTGGAAAGTTAAGATGGAGCAGAGATGAAGGACCTGCTGTGCAGACTGCTAAGGATTATTTAGGGAAGACATCTTAGCAGTCTCTGTGAGAGAGCAGTACTTCACATCCGCAGGTGCATTGGCAGTCAGATCCTAACGATGGGTGTCTGCTGCGAGCAGCACTGTCATTACCAGTAACTCACTGCTTTTAGTGTATAGTTCAACATCTTAAGTTCTGTCAAAGTGATTTTGTGCTGTCTTTCATAATACATATGTGACACTTTTGGGTAGTTATTGGCTTCCTCTCTCTATCAGAAGCTGTGGGCACTCTCATTAGTTCTTTTGCAAACACTGTTGCTTAAGTGTGCTCTGATTATGTGAATAACTCTAATTTTTTTTTGAGGAAATTCTAGCTGTGTAGCTGTCTTTTCTCCCTCTACATCTATTGCAAGAACCCTTCCTTATTAAGTAGCAGAGTGCTGAAATAACACCATTATACATATTTTGACCAGTTTTTATAATGTTTATATTTGTATCTATTTTAAGTGTATATTTTGTAGGTATTTAAACAATAAATTTGTGAATTATTTCTTTAAAGAATCCTCTTCTATAAATGTTATATTTATATTTTTGATATTTTTCTTGTTTAAGCAATATTTATTATTTATATTATATAAATATATATTATATTTATAATTATGCAACATTTATATTAAAGTCAAATTCAGTGTTACTTTTCAATATTGAAAAATTATCTTCCATGTGTAAGATGAGGCTTGAAATATGCCTCTAAAAATCATCGACAGTAGTCTCTCTCCCTTTTCACATTCATTTATGTGTTCTGCCTTGGCCACAATTGTTTATATTTTGAAATTTTTGTCAATTTTGCATATTCTTTTCATACCTCCTGATGGGAGATCTTTTTGTTATTCCCTCTAGCACTGTCTAAGTAAATCACTGTGCCATTTCATTTCTGAGTTTCCTGTCCAAGAATGAAATCTGGACCCTGAGGAAATAGGTGGTGAAGTACATCAGCTTTACAAAACACAGAATTTCTTCGTACTGATTCTTAATGCTTCAGTCCTTTTATATGACTCATGATGTCCTCTACCAATTATTTAGAATGGGGCATTTATTTTCTGCTTGCTGTATGACTTTATAAAAAGTCTGGCATAGATGCTGTATTAAATACTATCGTGCTGCTGACATCTAGACAAGTTTCAGTCATTCTCTGAAAGGAAAGCCAGCACAGGTGATTTGCTGTTATGTTAGCCAAGGCCTTAATGGCATTTAGAAACATCAATACAAAAGCCTAGAGAGCCCAGATAAAGTTCAACTGAGAAAGCATGTGCTGGGTAATTGGGTTTTGTCTTACTGTGACGTCAAGTCTCTATGTGACTATATTGCATTTTCACCATTCTTGCACTTGGTATTTTGAAATGGTACTGAGAAAGACAAAATTAGTATCTGGTCATGGCTCAAAATAACTATCTTCTTAGTGTATTTGGATTTTTTTTTTAATCTTGTGTGCTTCATAAGCTCCCCAAAAATGTGGGGGGAAAAAATGTGTTGTCAAGTGGTCTTGAACCTTGAAGAAGGCAATTTTTCTTACTTTAGCATTTTAAGAGTGCATACTTCTATAGTAAGTTATAGGGGATTATTCTACCCTACTTTCCCTAATTCCCTCCCCTTGGGGTGGGGGGAGTGGAAAGGATGAAAATATATTTCATTACTAATTGTCATCCTTAGCTTGATATTATGTTTTTTTTTTTTTTGTATAACAGTGGAGCTTAGTTCCTTGAATAAAATATGCTACTCAACAGAAAAAAAAAAGAAAAAATAATACCACGCTTCTTAGCTCAACTTCTTAAAGCTGCTATATTACTGCTACTATTTACCATTCCTTCTTTTTATCAGTGGCAAGGATAACTTACACATTTGGCCTTAAATGGATGTTCTTTGCAGGTACTAGTTATATACTAGAATGATTTCAATTTTATTAAAATTAAGATATATTTTCATAAATTGTAACCTACTAGTTCCTAGTTCTGAGAGGTGTTTTGTATAGATAGATTTCTTAGTCATTATGTTTTAAACCTGTAAACCAGGAAATGTATATATTTCTGCATGTGTATATTCCTCTGTGTGCGTATGTGTGTGTGTATTTTTATATGCCTGAATCTGCTTCATCTGTTGATCTGTTTGCATTTTGGTTTCTTTGGTACAGTACACCTGCACTTTGCAGGCAGCTCATAACTTATAATGATCCTCTGTTGAAGTCTTGATTACCTGTATGTAGTTGCTGTTCCTCAAACTGCTTCAGGCTGTAATTGATTGAAACTTAAATCATGTTGCAGAGTGCGGGTACCGCGCACACGTGTGCAGGGTTCAACCCAGGGTGACATAATGATTGGCGACTGGGTATGATCTTCATCTAGCTCAGTAGCTGTTCAAAATAGCTATGGCAGAAGTGTGAGATGAATTATAATTTGGGCTTGACTGTTAATTTCTGCTTTATATACAATATGTTATTTAACTGCATCCTTTTTTCTTTTTTTTAAAGAAAGTGTTTCAACAGAGAATTGCTTGATCTTCCACAGAAAACGTTCATGACAGAATTGCTTAATAATAGATCTTCAGATGTGTGCCTACTCTAATGCTTTTTTCTGTGACAAAATCCAAATACCGTGCCAAAATTGTGCCATTATTGGATAGAAAAGGAATCAAGTATTTGATGGATTGCAGTAATAGTTGTCTGTCTGTGTCTGTGAAACTGTTAGATGAATTTTATCAGAGTTGCTGAGATTGGAAGGGACGTCTAAGAATGCCTAGTCCATTCAGGTTACTCAGATCTGTTCCAGTCAGATTTTTAATCCAGGGATGGAGATGCCACAGCTGCTCCCCACTGTTGGATACCTCCCCATAAAGAAGTGGAGGGTTTTTCTTGATGATGATGTTTGTTTTTTATGAGTAAGTGGAATTTTCTAAATTTCAGTTGTGCCCATTGTTTCTCATCCCAGGACTCCCCTGAGAAGAGCCTGGCTCCGTTTTCTTTACATCCTCCTTTCAGATATTTATACATATTGATAAAATTTTCCCTGAGCCTTCATTTCTCCAAGCTGTCCACCTATTAAGTAGATATTGAATTCACTAGGTTTTATGAATCACAGCGTGGTCTCTGCAGAGTATTTGACCACAGGACACTGGGCAAGTAACTGTCATAGACTGGGTTTGTCTTTACTCTATACAAACTACAGCTGAACTGACTAACCCACCAGGCAGGACTGCAGACTGTGACACAGCACAGGTCAGATAGATAGTGCTCATTGTTATGGTTTTTAGGCGTCTATATACACAAATGTGTGCAGGATTTGGTGTGTGCTCATGTTCCCCAAGCAGAGCACGGAGACTGATCATGATCTGCTCTATAAAGCCTCCAAAGGAGAACAGAGCAGTATTGAATATGTACTGCAGTGTTGCATATTTCATTTCTTCGTGGTCAGATTTATCTGATGCTTGCTTACATCCAGACTGAAATGGAAATCCATTTTTGCAAGGGTTTTATTACATCCAGTTATTGCAAGTGGGTAAAACAAATTTATTGCCATGGAAACAAGATTAATTTTTTTAATAAGCTACAACATAGAGCTAATTTAAAGTAATCTGATAAAAATAAATAAGGAAAAAGAGACTCGCGGTAACAGCCAGAATACTAGTGTGCTTCTAGCACACTAGCTTGCAGACCCTCTAGCTAACTTGCTAGTCTACGTGTTGAGAATTGTGTCCTCTGCTTTGGGAACTGAATTATTTGTCCATGTCACTGATCAACTGAGGTGGGTTTTGCTCATTAGTTGCATTCCAATAAGATAATAGTTATAGACTTTTTAAAATGGATATGTATATTTGATGTATATTACTCATTTCACCTAAGAAGTGCCTTTGGCGCTAATCATATTTTAATGACCTAGGAGACTTCAAGGGAAATATAATTAAAACTCAAAAAATCTTCTGTATTTTTCTTCTGCAATGTGCAGTTTAATTAAAGGGAGTGGATTAAAAAACAATGCTAAAATTGATTAAACATTAAAAAAAAAGTTTGTTTTCGATTGAAAACTGGTAGTGGAGCAAAAGTTATTTCCAAAAAAGTACTTCTAAAGATGGAGTGAAGATCTAATCTTTAGAACATTCAGGTTTGTGAAAATCATTCTGGTTTGTACTTTTTTTTTTCTCCTCTCTGTTCCAAGATGTAAGATGATCCAAAATTAAAGGATTAGAAAAAGTCATCTTGGTTTCATTTGGTTTGTAAGGAAACTATTTATCTTAGTTGCAAATTTAGTTTATTTCATGTGATTGTTTCTTGGGGTTGTGCAAGATAGTCTTCATATATATTACGCAATCTCTCTATGTATTTATAGAGTAGTTGTTCATTATGTCTTTTTGCATTACTGTGGTTTTCTACTACTGTAACAGAGCACTTCTGTGCTTCACCAATACTGTATTACACAAGGCAAGATAGAGACGCTGAGCTGTGATCTTCAGTCGTGAACTGCCTCTGTAATTGGCAGTTAATAACAATATTATGCTGTATTTTAGGCAATTAGCCATGAGTGGCAGGCCTGACAAGCTCAAGAGAAGTGCCAGAGCGGCTTTAGCTGGCTTTAGGGATTGGAGGTAGTATTTTCTCAGCACGCTGTGCCATGAGGTGCATCACCAGCTTGCATTGATTTTAGCATAGGGTTTAATCTGTGCTCCACTGTGCAGTGCAGAAATGACTAAGAGGTTCGTTTACTGTTGGAAATACTTAATACTTAGTGAGGTTAAAATGAAATTAAGAAATCCTATCTCTTATTTGATGTACACCGAAAGTATGACAACTGCGTTAGCTACTTGATACTCAATTATAGAATTTTAAATTTGTTGAGCCATAGAAAGACTCAGAAATGTTCTGCTTACCTGGTCTCATTCCTGACTTGGAGTCCTTTTCACTTAAGGCTGAAAGATCAGGCAGGAATGTATTTTAGTTAGCCCTGAGGCACCAAGGAGGCCCTGCTTCTACCACTCCTTTTCCAAAGGCAAACAGAGTTCACCCAAGAAGAAGCAGTGTCAAGAAAATGGTGACATACCGTTTTCTAAAATGTTGGGAATAGCACACTATGTTTTGGGAATAGCACACTATGTTTTATAGCTCAGACTTCATGAAAGGGAACTCATGCAAGGAAGGGTAATTTTCAGCTAGACTGTTTTGGGATTACCATTAGAATAATCAGAATGATTTCTCCTTCTCCCAGACCAGCTGTGTAGAAAGCTTGTTTAAAATACTGTTGATCCCATATGCTCCTTTGCCTGTACTGATGTGACATAAAAATATATTGTGTATAAAGCAACACATTTGGCAGCCAGCCATCACCTTGTATTTGCCTTTTAATAGATGAGGTGGATTATACCTAGGCAGTGCAGTACATCAGTTCTGAAATGTGTGAGGACATACATTACAGTTTACTCTTATCATAAAAATGGTGAAAAATCATGTGACTTTTCCATATGAATTAGAGAGTTTGATGGCTTCTGTCATAGGTATCACAGCAGGCATACACAGTTGTAATGACACTAAAACCAGAGCTTACTGTTAAAAACTGAATAAATAATAGAGAACGACTTGTGGTAGTAGCCTGGTAGGTTGCTGTTTAACTCATCACATGCTGTATTCAGGTGCGTTACCCAGTTACAAAATGTCAGTTCTTAGGGAATCTTAAAATTAGTTTTGGTGGGACTGAATGCAGCAGAAATGGTGTTTGTCAACTCAGGGAAGCCTTGACAGGCCTTTTTTTTTTTTTCTCCTGTCTCTTCCTGATTTTTCTCCATGTCAAAAAAATAAGATTGGGATTTATGCTACTGTCCTACCTTATATAAATCTGCAGAGATTTCAAATCAGGAATTATAGAAAAAAGTAAAGATATGTGGAAAAAAAAATTGATCTGACATACTTTATTTAACAGTGCATTGATCTGCTGTGAACTTAGAATAGTAAATTATGCTTGATTAGTTGAATGAAATTACATGCTCTGAAAATAGGTACAAACACTTGATCCAAATAAGTTGTAAAATACATAGCTTGAAAAATGATGGTCCTAATTTAGAGTTTTAAGCTTAGAAATGCTTTTCCTGCTTTGCCTTTGGCTTAGGCTAAGTACTTCAGTTTGGTATGACCACAGCTTCCAGAGGAGGCTGCAGTTTAGCTGCTCTAAACTTCAGTGTTAATCAGAGTCTGTGATGTTGGAGCATCCCGGCTGCCTCCCCCTGCCCTGTCTGAGGGGTGGTTTGAAGGGCATGCCGGGCACACGTGGTTCCAGCTTGGCTTCTACCTCAGTCTTGACTTCACGTTAACGATTGTCCTCTCCTGTCTGTCACGGACGGGGGGGGGTTATGTTGTGAGCCGCACACACATGGGGTTTGGTCTGACGCATAGGGGTCTGTTGCAGTTATTTACAGCCTGTCTAAGTATCTGAGATATTTACATGGCACCAGCAGGTGGGCATGAGAAATCCCAGAGATGTCCCCAGGCCTCTCAAATGAAAATAGATGTGTCCTGTGTCTAGGTAACTGAGACAGTCTCTGCAGTCTTGTGTTTGCTCATCAGAAATCGCCTGGAGTTGCACGCTTACCATAGATTTCTGTTTTGCTTATGCCGTTTTTCAAGAGTGCAACATTTTTCAACAATGTGAGGTTATGAAGGTAAAGAACTATCTTGGATGTAATTTTAAGGAGTGAAGGAAGAAATGCATAGCTAATATGAAAACTGAGATTTACCCATAAGAGAAAAAAATATTTTTTGATGTATTTTGCATCAAATGGAACGTGAATCCAAGGATTTCCAGTCATTGCAAGTTCCTGATAATCCATTAGCATTATCAAACATTGATTTATTTATTTGCTTATCTATTTATTTTACTTAAGAGAACTCTGTAGCTAATTTAAATATTTCCATCTTAGGAATTTTGCAGTACAGTCATTACTGGAAATTCTGGGCTTAGAAATGCTGAAGGAAACAACAAAGATGAGTACCATCATGCAGTATAATTAGCTGTTGCTTAACATTCTCAGCTGCTGCTGAATTGTTTGCAAGCAGAGATGCGTGAAGAACACCAATGTCTGTAAGAAATTATAAACTAATTAAAACATGTATATATTTATACACATACACGTGTGCATATATATAGTGATCCCTGCCAAGTATTTGCTTGATGAGACCATCGTTACTTAGCTTTCATTTGATGAAGGTATT
Organism: Crypturellus undulatus; assembly: GCA_013389825.1. Lineage (NCBI taxonomy): Eukaryota > Metazoa > Chordata > Aves > Tinamiformes > Tinamidae > Crypturellus > Crypturellus undulatus. The sequence continues at coordinate 108,209 of VWPW01019744.1, forward strand.
AGGTTTTCCTATGCCCTTCCTATTATGTGTCTGGCCTTTTTTTTTTCACCCACTTTTTCTGGTTTGCACTAGGGCATTTGCAAGATGGAACACAATAGATGAAGTTTGCTGAACAGGATTCTCAGGTCACCGGGCATGGACCTATCAGGTGCCATCACCTCAACTGGGATAGCAGTCTGCGTGTCCTAGGCAAATTATGTAGTCAAGAAGGAGTTAGAGGGAGAAAATAAGATGGCAGCTCTTAAGTCTTCTAAAGCTTTGAGTTAATCTCTCCTATAGGAATTGAAGCTATTTGCCTAAGATACTGCATTCTCTCTTTTCTTTTGTCTTGTTTAGAGATGTTGCTATTTGTGACTATAACAATCAACAACTTTCTTAGCCAAAGGAAAGTCAGCTGCTTCGTAATAGCCTGGCATCTGCCTTGCTTCACCTAGAATATTTCCTGATTAAATTCACCTCTCAGATGTGGATTTTATACGTGTGCTTTTTTCCTTTTTGTGGTTGCATCGATCCTGTTTATAGTTTTCAATGGTTTTGGTAGATGTTTTTAAGCAGTTGTGATTCAATGAAGGTGTTTATGTATACATGAGTTTCAGCCAGGGCCAAGTTCAGTCATGTCAGTTCTTGGGATAGTGTGATTTCTTGAAATCATTCATAAACGGCGTTTTTGCTCAGGTGTCAGTGACTGTTTTAGCAATCTCAGCCTAGCTCCATAAACACACATTAACTGCCTAACTTGCACTAGTATTTGTAAAAGGTGGTGAAATAGCTTAAAGAGCAGCACCAGATCTCTGCTTGCTAAGATCTGCTGTGATAGCCTTCTGTGTATATACTTTTCAGAGTACTTGCCTTTTTTCTGCAGTTTGAAATTCAAGTGCTCTTTATTTCACATTTTATATTCCTTTCCTTTCCTTGTTTCTATTTGGCAAATCCTAAGCCTTAGCTCTTATTACTATTGAAAATAATCTCTTTCGCAGTGTATTAGTTTATTTAGTATTTTTGTCTGCCTAGTACATGAGCAAGTAAACAAAACAAGAAAAATGTCTACACTTTAAATTCCTCATCATAAGCAAAAAATTTAGATATTCTGGATTTTTTCCCCAGAAGATTCAATGCAATTTTTCTTGATAGTTTCACTTTAACTCCTACGCTTGCCTCCTGTAGCCTTCAGGATGCTCCCTGGGGATGATTTTGAGTGATGTAAAAGCCTTAAAGAGCTGATTAGACAAAGCTTGTGTGAAACAAAACCAAAAATGTTTCCTGAGCATTACTGAGCTATCACGGGCATGTTCATATTGGCTAGAGATGCGATTAAGACAGCAGTTCTGTATTGCAGAGATTCCAACTCTTTCTGCCAACTCTTTCTTGCTTTTACATATGTATGTGCCCAAAGCACATTTGTTACTTATTTTTCTTTATTTTTTAAAACTTTTCTTGCATTCTGTCTGCTCTACAACAAATTTTCAAGGGTGGTAGATAACCTAGCAGAAATTATAGAACTGATGGATTTTTGTTGTTGTTGAGAGACAAGTTTACTATCCTGCTGCACATCCACTTTAGACTTTCCTGCAAATGAGATGGGGGAAAGCAGAGATAAGGACAAAATGCAGAAAGGAAGATTATACCTCGGTCCCCTGAGGTGATTGCTCAGTTTATATGTGTGTAATTCTTAATGCATTACTTCAGAGAGAATCCATAACCCAAGAGACTAAAATCATCTCTGAGCTACTAAATTACACTTCATACATCTTTAGAGACAGTAACTTCAGGATATTTTGAAATAATCAGAAATTGGCCAGTCTTGCAATGCAGCTGCAGACATTATTGTCCATGTTTCAAATATACCAGGAAACTAGGTTACTTAGGAGACTATCATCTCCTGTGTTTGCCTGGCCATTATTCAATATCTGAAAGTGATAATACTTTTGCTTTCAATTAACTGGTTAGATAAAATAATTACTAGGTGGATTGATGGCTTCCAGCTGCTCAAGTGGTTGAAGTATTTTGTTTAGTTATCTGTATAGTTTATGTACACCCCAAATTAGTCTCAGGTTATTATTATCTCACTGGGAATTGAGTTCATTTAAATCAGGGGGGTGACACAGAATATAACATACCCCAGTTCACTCTTATTCTTAAATTTGTGTTGTGCTCACTTCAACTTTGTACATGACGTGGTTGTCACCAAAGCTATGCACTTTATGGATTTCATTTCTTAAGAATATATATTATCAACTCTAATTAAACCTCTCACGCTTTTCAAATGAACTATGCTAACGTTAGGTACCTTTCAAGTAAATAGCTGCAAATAATCTCTAGTAGGTTTAGAGTGTTCTTTAGTTTACAGCCATTTAAAGGAGGCCCCTTAGCACTTTGCAGAACTCATAAAAAAATATGGCATTAGTTCATGGTTGTGTTGTTATGCACTAGGCGAATCATATCTAGGACAGGACAGCTGGCACTAACTTACCCATCTTGCGTTATGGAGGAGGTTTTCTTATAGTTATACTGCTGTGTAACCCCTTTTTCAAGCAGACGTGTATTGCTGAATTTTCTTACTTTAGAAAAGTCTTTTTTCCTTCCATTTACTTTTCATGCACAGTTAAAAATGAGATCGTGCCATTTTATCTCCAGTATAACTAGATAAAGCACAATGTAGTGTATTTTAAATTACATACCCAAGCTTCCCTGCTATCATTTACAACTAAAAACTACATTTACGTGTGTAGATATCTGTATATTAAAATAGATACAAAAATACAAGAAATGGTGCCTAAAATTTCATGTTTAATATTGAAATCAACAAAAATTTTCCAAATGACTCTTTTAATTCTAGAATCTACTGTATTTTCATGTTTATTATTTACAGCATTTCAAAATATTTATCAATGATATTCAGTATGGTTATGATGATACATTGTCATATTATGTTTATTAAACTCTTTTTAGTTAGCATGTCCTTTTAGATGAGCAGTCTGGTTATCTGCCAGCTTTGTTAATTAATAACTGTACTAATAGCTAAAACTACTTATTTATTTCTTATTTACTTCTGTGTAACATTTAGATTGTGAATGAAGCATTTATTATGTTTCTCATTATTGCTTTTGTTTGGACATTTGTTCATGTTTTCTATCTCTGTGATTTGTGAATTTTTTTTAAAAAAGTGTAACTACCCTAAGGATAGATTTGACTCCCAAGATGATAGAAGTCCAGTGTCTTTAAAAGAAAATCTTTATCTTGCAGGTAAAGGATTTAACCCTGTGCATAAGTCCCTTGATAGAAACAGTCTCGAGTTACATAAAGCAAATTTTTAAATCATCACTCTTATTATTGTAGGACTAGAAATAGGAAACGTGCAGATGCACAGTTTTTGAAAAACAGCATATCCATTCATGTTATACATTTGAACAAACAGGAAAAGGCATGCTAAATAGGTAAAGGGGTGAAAGAAAATGGAAATCTAGTTCCCTGAAAAAGTGGTTAGAAGGTGATTTGAGGAATTATGGGGAATTGATGCTCAACTGTATCTCATTGTACAGAACTGATCAAAATTTAAACATTTAAAAATCTTTATATGAATAATTAAACCACAAAGACACATCTGTTCATTATTGAGCTCATGTCATTGTCATGTCATATGCAAAAATAATGCTCTGCTTGGGAAGACCAGTATTTGTAGAGTGGGTTTGTAAATTTGAGCTTGTAATCTAAATAATTAATAAGCACCCAAATAAATACCTAGAATTTTAGAAATGTTGAGGAGTCCAGAGCTAATATTATGTTCTAGCATCAATTAAAAACAAACACAAAAAAAATCTCAATAGTTTTCTCCAAAATATCAATTCCATAAACTCAATGCTGTACTCAGCAGGGAAAAAGGATAGTCTGGCAATCTGATTTCAGTCACAGACATTGGGATCACAAATTGCTTGAGACAACTTAGTCAGGAACACAGATGTTACTCTTTTCAAATATTGATACCTTGTGAAATTTTGTCCTGCTTATTTCTAATGATAATAGAGAAAATAAATCATTGATCGTCAGTTTAAATTGGGCAAACTGCTTGATAATTATTGACATCCCATTGTTGTACATATGTTTAGAATTATGAAGGACATGAGCACTTCAGGCAATTTTCAGTCATTCTGGTGGGGACCATTGAACTGTGGGTGTGTCTTCTCTCTTATCTAAATTGTCATAAATTCCAAGGGTTATAGAAGTAGGGGGGAAGAAAGGCAAAAACTTTAATTACAGGCATGAAATTAGTCTCAAACATTAGATCAGGATCATCCGTGTTGCTGTCAGGGTATCGAGCAATCTCGTGTGCATTACCTACCCAGGAGGGAAGAAAGAAAACCTCGGAAAACACGAACAGAACCATTGCGGTGTGTGGTGACTGTTTTGTTGAAAGGCAATAGATATATGTGGCGCCCGAATGCAAGAACTCTGAATGTAGGAATTCTTGCCCTTCATAGCCCAGGACTTCACTGCACTGGGCCCTGTAGGCAAGAGCTGTCCTGAGGGTGCAGGGGCTGGCTGGCTAGCACGGAGCTGGCAAGTCTGTGCCCTTTCCGCAGCATTACACCCTGGAACCCTGTGTGTGTGTGTCCCAAAACCATCATTTCACTCTGCAGTACTTGAATGAAGCCCAGTTCAGCCTCTCACTACAGCTAATAACAGGTCATGATTTGATGCTTTATGGGCTATGCCTTCTCACCATGATCAAAGGTGATAAAATGATGATAACAGTTTGGGATGCTTCTCTACCTTCTGAGCAGACTATTGTAACTCCTTTCTCCTTAACCATTTAAAAATCAGAGCTGAGTCAAAGTGTGGGTCTCATTTTTCTCATTTGGGATCTATTTGCAATATTAAATCTAATTCCCTCTTGAATCAAGGCAATTCTGATTAGACTGTGAAGGAAAGACATGTCGTTAGCTGATTAAAATTATTTTGAAACTCCATACCTCCTGCCTTTGTAAAGTAGCAAATCAGAGAACAAGCAATAAGAACTATTTTTCAGCATAGCAAATAATTCAATATTTCACAATATTTTAAGTGATGGTAGTGGAATTAAAGTCCAATGGGTATTCAGCCACTGGTGGGCATGTAACAATGACAGCAACCCGTCATTTCTTGGGCTGTAATTTGAGCTTCAATGACATAAATTATATGCGTGTTGTAGTCCTTTGAAAAGTTTGGTGTGTCCTAGACCTCTCTCAGATGAAGAAGTTAAGACTGTTGTTTAGACTGCTATTCAGTAGCAGCTGTAGGTGAAGAGCTGGGGTAGAATAAAGGTTAACTGTGTTTCACTGTTGTTTTTAAGAGGCCCAGAAATATCATAGTCCATTTTTTCCTTTGGTTTGTATCAGTCTGAACTGTTGAGCAGGTGAATCTGAAAGCTTGTTAAGGATAAACTGAATAGTCTTTTGCTATTATCATTTTTCATCTTGTTACTTAGACTGGATCAGTATATTTTGTATGTTTGTATGGTTGCTGATAATGGTGAGCAGCCGACACAGTTGATAACTGATAGATCCTCAAAGTTAGTAAAGGTCTATCCCTCTGGGACCCCAGGACCTGAGTTTCTAGGAAAACAATGAAGAGTCATCCTAAAATTACAGAGTTGACAGCTTTGTGCTGGTGTAAATCAGATTTGGAATCAACTTTTAACTTATAGGAAAAGTAAGAGAAGAATTCAGGCTTTTTTCTCTTTCCTTGGTGCTGGCATGAAGTAATTTTTATGTGTATCTTTATTTTATGTAAGTGATAAATGGAAATGTACAGTAGACAGAGGATAAAGAATATAGTGGCAGATTGGGACTCTTCTACTCTCTGTTTTTTATAGATAATCTTTTTGGAAAGCTCTATATGCTGATTTTGATATGGATTTTCTGTCTGGTATCAAAAAAGCGATACTATTGTGTTGATGCAGAATCTAGAAACCTCTTCCATGTCCACCAGACATGCATCATTAATTCCCTGGGACATTTTTCTTCCCGTGCGTACTGAGGTGGATACAGCCAGACTCGGTCTCCGCCCTCATCCGGGGCCATGTCAGCTCCTATATGGTTGTACACACACACATACACCTTTCTGCCCACCTTGTAATGCTGCTGCTGGTCTGGAAGGACCATCACCCAGGAACTTCTGAGTACGGCTCATAGAGTTACTATTATAGTTACCAGTCGAAAATGAAATTGCTGAACTTAACCTAAACTGATCTCTCTTTCCGGCGTATTTATACAAAATAACTTCACATCCTTTCAGCTGCCATCTAACTAGCTTAAACAATGATACTGTTTTAATGCCATCTTTTCCTCTAACCAGTCTACAAGCTCTACTTTCTGTCAACCTGTTTTAAATAAATAATGTATTTTTACAGGTGCATCCCTGACGTCTACTAATAAATCTCCATGAGGCATTTTCCATGCTGTGTAGATGAGTACACTTTGTTCCCTGTCTCTGCTGAAAACTGATCACCCCACACGCTGCAGAAACACTCCTCTTCTCTTCACCGTGGTCATAACGATCACTGCAGTCATAGGGTCAGATGATACTATTTCTGCAATCCTCAGACAAACGTTCTTGCTGTTTGTATCTAAGTGCTTGAAATTATGGTTCGCATATTTTCGTTTCTTCTTCTATTTTAATCTGCAAAGTCGTAAGATTATTCCTAAAGGCTAATACTGTCTTCTTCAGTACTAATACTGCCTCTGAAATTTGTTATTGTTCCTTGTACTAGTCACTAGTGAAAATATAAAATTTGATCAATGGCAGGATCTCTTATTGAAGAACATTTCTGTAATAATCTTTTCTTTCCTGATGACATACCTTCCAATACGTCCCTTTTTGTGTTTTTAATTATTTTTATGCTGTTAACTAGTTCTTATTCATTTTACAATCCTTGTATAAAATCTGATCTTCTCTGCCTTAAATAATAATTTCCCATGAGACAGTTGGATCAAAAGCTTTGCTAAAATTTAGCTGAATGAGCATAGATGCATTGCATTTGTCAGAGAGATTTAATAAGATAACAGAGATGCACTGTAATGTTAGATAAAATCATGTTGATTTTATTCCACTTCCCACCATGGCCAATTTACTTTTTCTCTCAAAATCTTTTCTGAGTTGTTTCTGAATAGCAGTCAAACTAATGGGCTTGTAGTACCTTAGAACCTTAGACATTTTGCTTTCCTCTTTTTTTTTTCCTCTCCATATATAGTTTTGATATCAAGATATAATACTAGCCTTGTTATATACTCCTAGGACTAATGAATATGCTGAGTGATTAATTGAAAAAAAAATTATCAGAATTATTAAATATCCCCTATTTAAGAATAGGCAGTATCTGATGTAAAACCATATCCAGCACTGCCTCAGGAGAGGTCCAAGCCCATCCCCATGCAGTCATTCTGTGAAGTGCGTGCTTTCCTAATGGGAAAGCTGTGTTGATTTCTTTTAACTGGTGTGTGGTATGTCCCCACCAACTTCAATCTTAATTCCATCCTTTCTAAATATAAATGCTTTCAGACAGCTCTATTCCAATTTCAGATGGTCTTGTTTTGCATTTCTGTTCTTGAAATGTGTTGTTTCATATTTTTCACAGAAAAAAGTCCTGTCAAGGCAGTTGTTTGCCAGTGCCTAACTCATTGTAATACTAGAAGAGAGTCATTTGACTTGTTGCATTTGGTGGGACATGCAGTAATTTACTGGCTGAAACATCTGCCAGTAGATCTGCTCATCCAAAAAACACAATCTATCCTTTCTCTTAGTGTTTCTTTTCTTTGTGGTCATCTTCTCTTTCAAGGGACTTCTCATCAGCAGCCCTTGATTTCAGCTCTTTCAGATTTTTAGTACTTCTCCTTAATCACCCCTCAGCCCTTGGCGGTGACCCCAGGAACTGGCAGCCGCTTTTGAAGTCCTGTGGTGTTTAGGCTGCACTTGGCTTCAGCCTCCCGCTTCATTCCCCAAATTTCATCTGAGAAGCGGCATCATTTTCAGCTCAACTTCAGTTCTTCAGTGCTGTCTTCTGTGAAGTTTACCCTGTGGTCCTTCTTGCAGGTGCAGCTTAAGCTGCATATGCTTTGGCCAAACATAAGAACAAAGGTTGTATTTTGTGCTGGGATTGATGCATTTTTGCCTTGAGTTAGTGCAGCAGCCGTTAATAATTTTTTGTTTGTTTGTTTGTTTACTAGTCACCTTTTGGCAAACAGATTAGCTACATCAGTCTTTATACATCTGCAGCTGGTGTGAACCGTTCAGGCTCCACAAATGAGAGACATCTTTTCAACTGACTATTAATTCTATCTCCTTATTTTGAAATATATAAAGAGGGAAGAACGTTATTCATAGAAACTTATGGCAGGCAGTTTGATTTACAGTGGATGCAGTGGTATATCTAATGTATTTATTATAATGTGCTGTTACAAAGGGCTGCGTCATCAGATTTTTTTGTCTTTTTGATAACTACCGATGTCATTGAGCCTATTTGGAAGTATGGAGAGCTGACCATGACATTGACTGGATTCTGATTTTTGAAATTTTTAATTTAGGGTTTCTAGAATGTTTACAGTTAGCAAAACCCCTGCTGATTTATGTATTTTTCTCATTGATGGAAAATGTTGCTTATTAGTGACATTAGGGGGATAACTTAGAAATTGCTGAATATCTTTTTGATCTGTTTTACATTGCAGTAAACCTATATAAATTTAAAGTAACCAATAAATTGAGTGACTGAGTGTAAATTGCATAACTAAAATTACTTTTTCCTGCATCAGAAAGAGCCTCAAATTAAAATAGGAAACTATGTTGAAGATCCACTTAGAAAAATACTGCTTACTAGCAAGGTGTTGCTTTTCCCTTGTGCAAAATTTTATTAGCTCAGATGATAGTTTCTTTCAATCAAAAAAGAAAACCATATTTTTTGCAGAATTTATGCCAACGTTCTCAGAGCAAGGAACTTAATTTCACATAACTTAAACGACTGAGAAACCCATCCATAATAGCAGTGGATGCCAAAAGTAGTCATATTTCTGAAAGATAAATTTAAAAATACTTAAATTTTAGAGAGAAGAAGAATACTTGTCAATAATTGCAGGCCAAGATTTGCCTTTTTTTCTTGTTTGGAGATTTTTTAGAACAATATATATCAAACCACTAATGTGGGCTATTATTACATGACATCATTTACACTTTAGTATTTCATTTTGGTTTAGATGATAATAATTTTAAAAGCTTTCTCAAAGGATAATTCCACAATGTTTTTTCTATAGAATCACTTTAATAATCTTGCAGGATTTTTTCCACCATCCCTTTGTCCTTGCAACACTAAAATAAGAGCTACCTTTTTTTTAGAACCTGGCCACATTGATTCAGCTTTTTTTCTTTCAGTCCATTTTTAGACATTGATGAAATACCAGATAACACTGTACAATTCTTTGAGAAAAAAAAAGAAACCCACAATTTCTGTAATCCTTTGCTGTTTGCAAATCCCCGTTTTTGCCCATTTACCTTTATATAGGCACCAAGTAGGAAAAAAATGAAATCATGTTCAGATAGGGGACTTCTTTTAAAGTTACCACATAAATATGAAATATGAGAGAAGCTTTGGGAATTAAATTTTTGTTTCTACTTCTTTTAGTTTTCTCTAAGCATTGTCTTACCAGTTAGAAGTCTGTTATCATCTCTGAAGAAATAACTGTTCTCGACCTAAAACAGTTTCATAAACTTCTATACATATTTATAATATGCATTATTCTAAAGCAGCTTGCTTGTTAATATGTAACAATTTTTTTTACTTGGCTTCAGAAGGATGTGTTTTTTATTTCAACAAAATGGAAAATCTGTTAAAATAAACACTGAAGTTCATTTTCCTACGGCAATCATAGTAGCTATAGCTATAATTTACTGTATAATCACTGTTATTATATCAGTAAATCAGAGGATATTGTTGCTACTGCAATAGGTGGTATATTGATAATCATTTCTAAAAAACGTGAATAGTTAGCAGTTCTTTTCCAACAGCAGTGAAAATAACAATCTCTTCAAGATCCTTTTAGCACAGTTGTAAAAAGCTTGTAAGAAGCAGCTGATTCTCAAGTAAGTTACTATAGACTTAACTTTATCATTGTGTCTGTAGGCACAGTGTAAAATCCATCCTTACAGTGTGCAACTAATATACCAAGTCACTGTATTGTATTTTTTTTTTTACAGCGGGCCATGTAAAAAGAATTTTTCAACTAGGACAAAATCTCTAGGACAAAAAAGTAAAGCAGCCTCATCCTCCTACTTGCTCACCTGAATGAAAGCAGTTGGTGTTAACTTCCTTCTAATATAAGGGCTTGACCTCCCTGAGTGCTCAAGATGCAGAATCACATCAGAGCTCTCTCTGTGGAAATCTCTGAATGCACAAAAAGTAGCAGAATTTGATTTGTGCAGGATACTATGTACTGGCATTTAGGTCAAAATGCTACCTGTCATTTAGCCAAAAATTTTAAATGACTTGGTTTTACAGTTTTCAATGAGTTACTTTTCCTTGGCCTCACATAGTCTTCTAGTACCAGTAAAATGTGAGCTCCTGAAATGCTGCATATGGGTCTTTGGTAACATAAATCAATACATTGATACAAAGAAAGCAAATCGAATCTCAATCTTGTCACACAAGGGGCCACAGTTGATTTGTACCATAAAGCTAGTAATTACTGCAAAAGTTTCCTAAATCCGGGAAAATTGCTGAGGGCAAAGGTGGAGCCTGATTGACTATTTTAAATTCATTAGTTTAAGCAGTACTTATTTTAAGGAGTGTTTATTTTAAAGCAAACATTATTAGAAGAATCAAGTATGAACTTAGTATATTTACTGCCAAATCATGCAAGTATTAAGGTTTGTATACCTTGTATATTTACATTTTGTCTCTAAAATACTGAGCAATTACATTATAGTGAACAGGTCTAGGAACCTAGACCAGAGTTAAGGAATCAATATGAAGAAACAAAACCTGTATAATGTGTAGCAGTGTTAATGATTTAGTGTGTGTAGCCCATATATAATATACTATGTGGTTTTATTTCCTCTGGTCTCAGTCAGCTAACTACCAGGGAAAGTTTTTTGGTAAATATTAAACAGTAAAATATTTGTATTTCCTATCCTGCAGCCTATGCTAAAGCTATGCTGCTGGTCTCTCTCTGAGCTATCGTGGATATGACTGCCTGCCACTGCAGCGTAGCTAAACCCTCAAATAAAGATTCCTGCATATGCCAAGTGTGTCTGGTGCCTTTTATATATATGAATTTAGTCATGTGCACTGTGAAGTCAGGGTGTTTCTATGTGTGCATTTTAATGCATACTCAGTGCTGAGCGGGAGCTAAGTGTCCCTGACCACTAGTTCTAACGTAAAAATTTTTAGCATTGTTCTTCAGCTGTCATCATTTGCTATTGATTGAAGTGAGATTTCAGTTTTGGCCTGTATTTATCTGCTAGCCCACCTTCAGACATAGATTGGATAATTCTAGGATAGCACAAAAATAGAGAGAAAATGGATTCTCAAGTTACTTCCCTGAAAGTAGAAGCTGTCTGAATGTATTCTGCTGATATCTGGTAGATCAAGTTTCAAGTACAAATGTTCTGTTCTCTGTATCAGAAGCTTTGGAGTGTTTTGCTGTTTTGTTGCTATTATTGACTTTTTGGAAGGGACAAGGATAAAATAAGATGAGTTTAGACCAAATACAGCCTTTCTGCCATCTGACTAGTAACGCAGTCACATTTAAGTAGAAAAAAAGCTCCTAGAAAAATGGCAAGGAATAAAACTACAACCTCTAGATTTGAGCTCAAGCAAGATTGTTCACTCCAGGACTGAGTGAAATTGCCCTGCGTGCTGTAAGATGCTCGCTGGGATGAAGGTTCTGCACTTGTGGTTTGAACATCCCATGCTGCTTACCACACTGAGCATCTACAAAGGATTCAGTCAAAGTAGGTCACTGGATTAGGCAGGAAGACTCCTTAAAGAAGAGAAGTCCTATCTGGGTTATTTAGCTACCCTGCAGTGTTTTGGTTCCACTGCGTCATTTATCACTGTCAGCAGAACCCTTTATTGTAATTCATACGTTTTGCACCTACAGTCCTTTCTGCCTGAAGTTACCCTGTGGTGTAATATGACAGACTTAGATTCTGTCCGTGTTTCAAAAAGCAAGCGCGTTTTCTTCTTCTCCTGTCCTGGGTGTATATGATCTATCTAGAATATACCTCAAGCATAGCAGGAGAAAGGAAAGTCTGCACTGAGGGGTGACCTTCCTGACAACTTGCTTGTTAGACACATACACGCAGGTAGAACAGTCAGTCTCTGTCTTTGAGGAATATATTGCTGTCTGTGTATGGAGAAATGGGATGACACTGGATGGAGAATGAATTGTGCTTCAGAGTAATTAGGCCTTCAAGGAGGAGCTTGAGTTCGGTCGTCTTCAAAACCCTAAGCAGGGAGTACAGCCTTGGGTTCAAGCTATGCTAGACTTTGGCCAGTGTGCAGAATAACATAATTTTAGCTGTATTTAACAGACGTGGGATCATTGTGCCTGCTACAAGCTACATACTGAGGAAGGAGGGCCAGGTTTCATAGAATCACAGAACAGTTCAAGGTTGGAAGGGACCTCTAGAGATCATCTAGTCCAACCCCCCTGCTCCAGCAGGGACACCCAGAGCACGTGGGACAGGGTGGCATCCAGGTGGGTTGGAAGATTCTCCTTCCAGAGAAGGAGACTCCACAGCCTCTCTGGGCAGCCTGTTCAGGGCTCTGTCATTATCACTGTTAAGAATTTTTTCCTTAAGTTGCTGTGGAACTTTTGGTGCTTCAGTTTGTGGCTGTTTCCTCTTATTCTATCTCTGTCCACTGATGGCTGGCCCCAACCTCCTCTAAGTGTTTACATCAAAAGACCTAGGTCAATGACTAACCTCCCTTTCATTATTCCAAATCAAAATTTTATTTTGAAATGATCCTGATGTTTCCTTTTCTGAAATGACACAGTCTCCGGCTTTGAATTGAGGATGTAGATTACTGGTCATCTTGTCTGAAATTCAGTAAAACAAAATCTGTAATTCAGAGCAAGTATTTCAAATAAGACATTTTAGAATAGCTAACTGTCTTCTCGGTCATGGCGTTCTGTGACTGAAGTGAGCAGATCTGCCAAAGGATCAGGCCACCCTGCAGTGGAGAAAGTGACTTGTAGCTGTGACGTGGTGAAACTCCCTTTTCTACAGGAGATACTGAGTTTACACTGTGCTTTTCAGTAGATTTGACAAAATGCAATAGCTTTCATAATGTTTTGGGAGGGGGTTCTGTCGCCTATGTTATCCCTATTTATATTAAGCACTTTTAATGAAGAGAAATACAAGACCTGGAAAAAAGCCTTAATTCTTCTGTTGTGCAGCTGCACTGACTTGCGGGAGTATGGGGTCCGGACCTAGAATGTCCACTTTGTCTTTATTTTCTCCCACATTTAGTGTGAAATTGATTTTTGAAAGCTTTTGGGAATATTTTCACATAAGACTTGATTATTAGTCTCTTGTGTCCAAGGTTGTCTGGTTCTCAGAAGCTTCCTTTGGCTCTACTAGACTGAGCTTCTGTAAGGATGCTGACAATTTTGTTCTTCTGTTATTTGATAATTTAGGGTTATGTGTGGTTTCGCCTCACTTAACCTTTCATTCAATTTCTGTTGTTGTTCATAACCAATGCCAGTAAAAAAAATAGCGGAGGTTAGAAGTCAGAATTGCCACAGAAATATTTGGGTTTTGACAGGAGGAGCAGTAAATAAAGAATAAGGCTTTGGAAAGGGATACTGCCTTTAGGATGCCGGGGAGTTTATTTTATCTTCAGTTCTCCATGAGCTAAAATATAGCCAAAATACACCATTCATAGTACTGAATGAGAAACTTGAAAAATGAAGTATTGAAAAGAGAAACCAAGAGGGAAAATACTGTTCTTTTCTTTCTGCTTCACTCTTTTGCCTGTCAGAACGTCATAATCCTTGTACATGAGAGGGCACATACTTCTCCTCCACATAGGCTCTCGTGGGACATATTTGAGAAAGTGGCAGGGAAGATACCAGGAGGATAACTCCATAGTTATTTTACAGCGGCACATGAAACAAACCACAGTGCCAGAGGAGAACAAAAGGAGTTGTTCCCCTTTCACCGTGAGTCATGATCCACAGCATGGGACCCTGTTTAGTGTGAATAGAAATGAGAAGAAAGGAACAGCTCTTTCTCAATATTCTGTTGAGAGAATGGATGTTCTCCACAGCCCAAATCAAAACTACAGAGGTGACAATCTGTCTTCGAAACACTGATTTTTTTTTCAGACAATCATGTATTTTTCTCCCAACCATAGTTTTCACCCAGGCAGCAAACTTTCCTCAGTTCTTCTCTCTCTATTTCCATTGACTGTGAGGAGGACCTTGTGCCATGGAGGGCCTTGCTGGTATAGTAATTTGTTTGTAGGGCAGAGGTAACTTACCTGTCCCTCTGCATTTCTAACTTCCCTTCCCTCCTCATCAAAAATTGGTAAAACACATAAAATGGCACAACATATGTAAGAAAAAATTGAATGTAACCCTAAGATTATAAGTGCAACTCATCTTGATATTTATAGGAAATAGCCCTGTCTTGGATTTGCTTTTGTTTGCTTTTTTCTTTCCTTGCCATTAAATTTGTAAACCAAAACACTGAATTTTCACTGGGACTATGTCATCTCCATAGAAATAGAGAATTTTTTCCTGAAAATTTGTTTTGCATCGTACTTGTAGGAGCCATAAAATAGCAGTCTTCAAAATAATTCTGCTGTTTACTTTGGATAGAAAAGAAAGTCAACCTACATGACAATATATTTGTTTGCAAACTGCATTCTCACCAAGAGTACACCATAATGAATATCTTGGAGAATAAGAATATATTGTTCATCATGTCGACTTATTCATTAAGATTTTGTTACCAGGCCTAAATTCCAATGTGCATAAAACTATCTAGAAGGAGTAGCAATATTTAAAAAGCAGAGACTAATCAGTATCTGTCTGCTGCAAATGTGCTTTTATCACTTTCCCAATTATCTGAGTCATTGGAATGAGAGAAGAGAAAAGAGCTAGTCATCTACTGGATATAATTATTAGCTTACTCTTCTGTTTAATGGACATATCATTTTAGAATCTGAAATCCTTATGAGTGGTTTGGGAAGATCTTGACCAGAGGGGCATTTTGAATGAAACATTTCAACTTACTGGTCCCTCCTAAGCTTGTTCTTTCAGAGCTTCTGCAGCATGAAAGATCTGCCATTGTGAGTGAAGAATAGGGCTAATTATATTCTGAGTCCCAGCCAGCCACATTAGAAATAAAGGCTGGATCAAATCCTTCTTGTTGATGATAGGAATTTTAGTAGGGATGTGAGGATTTCAGCAGAATAGTTTGTGCTTAATGGTTGCCTGAACTGAGTAGGCACAAGGAGGGAAATGCAGAATTAGCACCAGAAGTCACTAATAGCAGAGACTTCGAGTTCGTGCCAGGGCCGGGGTCCATTGCCGTGGACCCTCTACCAACCATGACTACGCTGCTGGAGACTTCTCTTTTCTTGTGCACAGCTATGCTGAGGATCTATTCCTAAACAGTCATATAATACTATACTTACAGTCATTGCTAGCTCTTGATTTTGCTAATTCTTTGATTTTGCTTTTAAGGCCAACACCTTCTTGTGGAGGGGTTCAGGTCCTCTGAAGAGTAAGCGCTGGGAATTAATCCATCTTGCAATGCTCAAATTACTCAGTATGGCTCAGAGCTGTGGGAGAAAGAACGTGTCCCAGTCTTTTGAGCATAACTTTTCCATATGAAACTTCAAAATTATTTTAAAATTAAAACACTCAAATATATGATCTCTGATTAAGGCAGAGGGAAGTTTTTAAAAGGAGAGGAAATTATGTGTCAGTCTGCTCACCTCCTCAAATTGCTGAGGAAAAGTGGGTCTAGCGCAGAGGGGATTGGGCATGGGGGAGGAAGCGTTGCTGTCGTGCCTGCTTGGTGAGGTTCCCCAGCCGCCTCCTGCAGAGAGGGATGAGCGGCTGCGCCCCTGCGTTAAGTTTTCTCTTTGAAAATATGGCCGTGACTGTGGACAGCACTTGAAGAGATTTTTGTGAAACAGGCACTCAGCCAAACCACAGAGTATTTAATCTTAGGCTGAAATGGTTAGATTTACCATACCATTTTTACTAGTATCTGCTGGGGACAGTTTTTTGATTCCATTTTCAATCCTACCATTGCTGCTTTTGCTTTAGAACTTTATTGGCGATTCTGTGTTCCTGTCATCACTTCTGCTGTGCTCAGGTGCTCTCGCAGGAGGCCTTCAGCACCACAGTTGCAGGGGACACAGGGTGCCACATCTCTGAAAGCAACTTAAGCCCAATGTACACTCAGTATGCTCAGAGCCGCACCAGAGAAATATGTAAGGGACATGAAATGCAGATGAATGAAGCTTAATCTCCTTGTCCTTATCACCTTCTAATGGGATAGAACATATATTCACTTTATGTGTTAGCTGGTATTGCAGGTCTGAAACTTCGCACAACATATAGCCTGGTAAATTCAGACAAAGCAGCAGTTAAAGACTGCAAGTATGGCAGCTGAAGCAGATGATAGCAATTAAAATGCTGTGGGAGTGCTCTCTCACTCACAGAAATGGCAAAATCCTCTGGGAATGGTCGTTATTTGGCAAAGTACGTGTGCAGAGTGAGTGCAGGGGCATTACACGGTGTAATATCCAAGAAAGGAAGGATAAAATTAGTGTCTGAATAATTTGAGGGTCTGTCACGAGGAAAAAGAGCAAAGTAATTCCCAGAAGGGGAAGAAATTACCAGAAAGAGACAAAGAACAGAAAACAGGTAGTTTCTAGGAGAAGCAGAAAGAGAAATTACCCATATGGAAAAGGATATAAAGGAAAACGTATCTTAAAAATGGTCAGGATTTCAAAATGCTGCTGTAAAGACAATGTTGTCTTTAAAACACTCAGAAGAAAGGAATGAAAGCATATAGAGGTGATAATGGGGAGAAGAAAGAACAAAAACAGGAAAACAGAAATAACAAACCAGGAGAATGCATACAGTCTTCTTTAAAACGTACAGCTGGCCGTATGGAAGGCAAAGTAATTGCTGATTTACATTAAAATATTATTTCAGTAGTGTATATGGGTCTTTCAAGGGCCAATTCCTGTTCTGTCTTGCTCAGTTTCTTAGGAGCAGTCCCAGTGGTTTCATTGAAAGTATATCTACAGTAGGATATGGATGACAAAACATCTGAAGGTTGTAAAAAATACACTTTCAAAGGAAAAATGCTATCAATCAGTTCTTCAAAATGCTGTACCTGGAGTGTGTATTAACTGCATTAGAAGAACTTTAAATGGCATTCAGTAACCAGAGGATAAGGGACACAGTTATTGAAGGGAGACTGATCATTATCCTGAAAAAAAATACATTTGACCATGTACACAGTTTATCAAGTTCACTGTTACCTCAAGCAGAGCAGTGTTGATACAGTAAGAAAAAAACCCTCAATTCTAGTCTAGAGTCAGATTTGCTGGAAGCAACTGAGCATATGTCTTTGAACAGGAACTTAGTAAAAGGATATAAACCCGTGCACTTTCCTGGTTTAAACATCATTCAGATGTGGACTATATTGTAGGTATAAGCTTCTTTTCTACTGCCAGTCTCCATGGCTATTAAGTAGAATGTCACCCAAGCTCTATATGGTATAACCATTAAAAGAATGCATATTACCACTGATTTGCTTTTATTTTAATTTGATGCTCTTTTGCAACTTAATGTGAAAAGGACAATTAGACTGCAAGATTTAATTCCTCTAGGCTGTGTCTTTGAAATTAGTTACTGATCTTAGTTCAGCGCCTAACAGACTCAGCTGTCCATCATTATAATGATCAGTTACTGCTATCCATTTTTAAATCTCTTTATGGACATCATGTATTGAAAGCTAAAAAAGGTAGAATTATTCCTAGAAGAATCTCCTCTGCTTCAGAACCAGGGCATGGTGGAGGAACAGAATAAAGTGGATTGATCTGTTTTACGAACCTGGTATTTGCTAGATAAATAGAAGTGTTACAGCCAAGACCTGAACTTTTATTGACACAGCGTTGCTCATGTCTTCAAGCCACAGGTCAGATTCATTCAGCAGTCTTGATGACAAACTTGGAAATTTTAATATTAAGAGTGAAGTCTCCTTTTCTTGCATCTATCACCCATAGGGCTTTTTCTTATCTAACCAACAAGAATAATTCTCACAAAAAAGAATGCCACACGAAAACTTCCTTCTTTTTATGTCTTCATCTCACATACCATTCCTTATCAGCTGTGTGAACTTTTTGAGGAACAGAATTTCTCTACATTTCCAAAGGCGACCATGCCTTCAGGTTGGCAAAGAGAAAATTTATGAGCCAACGGCGAGTTTTGATTTGAATCTGCAGAGCCTGAAATAAAAGAAGCTCAGGTATAATCTCTGTGCAGACACTGTAAAACAGAGGTGATAGAGGGAGGTCACTAAAGACCCTCATTCCCACAAGTCGAATGGGGTGATTAGGCACCACAGAAAAGAAAAGCTGACCTGTGGAAACAGCCAGCTCAGTAGGAGGTGTTTTGTAGATCTCAATTCCCACCTCCTGCTTCTGTTCAGCAACCCGAGAAGTGACTAGATCAGGCAGATACCCAGATTTATTGAAAGAATCATGTGCATTATTGAGTGCAAACAAACGAATGTTGCTTTACCCAGCTGAGGATACAGCTGTACACAAGTGCCCTGCTGGGGACGGAGGAGGAACCTGACAGGGAGGTGCTGGACTTGGGGTTGGCATGGAGAGCAGTGCAGCTCATTAATCGTATCTTTGGCAAGTTAATGGTATTCTCTGTTCATCTACTTTTCCTTGTAAGAGGCTTTTTTGATGATTTTTAATTTAAGGAAAAATGGAGTGCAGGCTACAGAGGCTTATTTGTTTATGCTACCTTGATTTGTGCACTCTGAGAAGAGGACGTAGGAGGGTTACAGCCCTTCACGTTGGGTTCTGCAGTGGTGCCATCAGCTGGCATCACAGGAGTGTGTTAGGTGCAACTTGAAAGCGATATAGACCCTAATATTGCTCCCTAGTTTAAGGAGATCTCTTGGGAGAATTTTTTTCTCCTTTTGTCCATGGAGTGATTATGAACAAGTCAATTATTTATCTACTTGCTCCACAGCTCATCTGTGACTGATGATTTCAAGTCTGAGAAACTCCAAAAACAGGCAGAGCTGGACTTGTCCTTTGTGTGAGAGATAAAGAGCACTCTGCAAGAGGCAATTTCAGAGAAAAGAAATAGCAAATTAGTTTTCCATGTTTTCCCTTTGTTTCCCAGAATCTCTCCGTCACAAAAGGAAATGTAGTCTTTTATCCTAATAATGATTTAAAAAACAATAGCAACGAAGGGAGAACCAGCCTGCCTGAGCCCTGTATCTCTCAGTAATCTTCCTTGATTCTCTAAATTTCTTGTTACTTACCTTCAGTTTGCCATATTTGTTGAGTGATACAATTTAACAAAATGAGCTGTAGAAATTTGCACTAGAATTTTGAATTTTAAATTGGATTATTTTTCCAGGTAGAAATGATTTATCCTATTCACTCACAGCCAACCTACACCAACTAGTAGCTTATTTCTATCTAGAAATGAGGAAGATAAATTGGGTCCATCTCATGGCAAAATCCTCTAGATTTCTGCTGTGTGTGCTTACAGAAGTTGAAAAGATAATGTAATCCCATTAAATCATATTTATATTAAAATTCTGATCTCATTAAATCATAAATGTTATAAATATTAGAACTGGGGATTCAGTGTTTTCTGTGATTTCTCAGATCTAGCTGTTTCTGGAGGATCAACTGAGAAACAGGATTTTTGATTTTCAAGTTAAATGATTCATAAGGTGAGATAAGGAGTTACATGTTGCCGGATAGTGGTTTAAAGCAGTAGCCTTTCACTGTTGGATACCAGTGCTGTGATCAGAATTAAGTCAGAATAAGATACAGGCAGCGGTCCCAGCCTATGTTCTTGGAGGTGCAAATCAGTTTAACCAAACTGTAGTGTTGGTCATCCCTGCTACATAGCATACGGGATATCTTAGAACCACAATTCAGATTTGTTTATGTTTAAATGAGTTAAAGCATGCAGAAATTTAAGAATTATTTCACATTCTGTAATGCAGTTTGTGAGTCTTAACTTTAAAGAGGCTAGCGTTACTTTCTGAAGAACTTTTTTCTCTTCTTCTTCTTTTAAAATATTCTGGATTAAAGGCCATAGAGAGAGTTGGGAACCTGTTTGACTGATATTTGAAGTTTTTCAGCTGACTTGAGTAGGAGAAGGATCAGACCTTTTGGATGAGCAAATGGTGGTGACTGGAAAAGCTCAGAGAAATATTGTTCTCAGGATGAAAGGAGCAGAGAGAATCCGTGGTATTTTGTGCTGGAATTTCTATTACACAAGAATGTCAGAGGGCATAAAGTATTTGAAGGAGGAAAGAGAAGAAAAATAATGCCAGGTAATACTGTATCTGAAAGACTAAAATACAAAGCAAGGAAGTGTGCACGATATAAGGAAACATTTAAATCCTAAATCATTCTAGAGTTTTAATGAATACTCCTGTTAACCTTTTTTGTAAGCTGAATAAATCCTCTCAGGATTCTTCACAAATCTCAGCTCCATTTAAAAATGACTTTCTTTTGACAGCCACATTAATATACAGCTCTGCATAAAAGAATCACTCTGAATACATGCAATGTAACATTGGGATATACATTTAAAAAAAGAGACGAGAGGATCCAGAAGTATAATCTTCTTGTTGTAATCCTATATTAATCCATTCCATGCTGCTAAGGTTTTTGTATTTGAGCGTGGAGTTCACAAAGATTCTGGCAGAAGGGAGGAAAAAAAAAAAGAAAGAAAATGAAAAGTCTTCTGTATTTGAATCCTCAGAACTGTACCTATAAAGAACTTGAAATCTGCAAAGTAGGAAAGACCCCCGGGAGCTAATCCCTCCTGGCACGGATTGCGCTCTCTTTGCAGTGCCCTTGGCTCCCGCGCGCCCGCAGCCTGGCGGCGCCCTGGGACGCTCCTGCTCCCGCTCTAACGGATCCCACCCCGACGCCTGGGGACGGTGAAGGGGACCTCTGTCAGCCAGACCTGCCGGGATGGCAGAGCGTGCGATGGAAATCCGAGTACTTAGTCATCGGTGCTGTTGGCAAGCTTGGATGGCCTCATCTAAGAGACTGGGTCATGCAAAATTTTCTGGGAATTGCAGCCCACTCTAAAAGCTAGGAATGCCACGGGTATGTTAAGTTTCAATCATGTCTGCTGAAACCGCCTAGAAGAAGGTTATCAAGGGGTAAAAATCTGTTTTTCCTTCTGGAATTCTGGAAAGAAACAACAACAGTTTTAGTATTAGAAATTTGCCAAGATTAAATTACAACATGTGGAAAGTCTGCTAAGCTCTTTTTAAGAGTAGATCATATTTTAATTTTCATGGTCTAGCCATCTCACAAATATAAATTATTACCCTAAATAGCAGTAGTAGTTCCTAATAGTTTCATAAACAAAAGGTCTGTATTTGGCCATGAAATGCACAGTGTATTTAGAAACAGAAAGACACGAGTAGAGAGCTTTGATGGTACTAAGCACTTGTAGAAAGCATCAATTTTTTGTGTCATTATACAGTCCTGTATTTGCAATGCTGCGCTTTTTTTTTTGCATCCTTCCCATTGCTTACATACGTCACTGCCTTTCAGTAGTTTTAGATTTTATCAAAGGTATTTCTTGAATAAACATTTTCACTTGCATAAGGAAATACCTCCTTCCTCTGTGAAAAATATGTCTGCATATTGCAGGCCTATTGCATGGGATATTCATTCGTCTGCACTGTGAGGGCACCCTGCTCTTCCTGTTTCCCAAAGGACCTGCATTTGGGAACCCCAGATTTCCTTTGTGCCTCTGTTAACAGCTCCTCGCTCTCCTCTGTGTTACTGCTATTCAATACCCAATGAGGTACTGAAAACTGCTAACATACCGCGTGTATCCTGTTGTATTTTTGTCTTCAAAACTGACTTTCGCCCAGTGTATTAATTTTAGTCATCTTGGGAACTGTCTTCGTTTTACTATTGCTTGAACCACTGGTATGTTTGGCAGGGACCACAGTGTAACTGTCAAAATTCTGTCATCCCTGGAAGTGGAAATCTTACATTTGAAAAACTTAGTAAGTGTGCCAATTTACATGGCATTTTTTTTGCCTTTTTCTTTGCTAATGTTAGCAAACATTTATGTAAGTGATCTGTGGGTTTGTTGATAATTTTCTCTTATGTTCACTCTAGCTTTGAGTTTTGATGTTTGCTCAGGAGCACTGCTCTGCTTCCCCAGGCTTCAGAGGGGAAGGTTTATTGTGGAAACTTCCTCAGTTAATGCTTTTCTCCTCCAGTTTCAGTTTTCAACTCTTTGTTGCAAATGGACATTTTCAGTTTGTTTTTTCATATTTTGGAGGTATTTTTTCCCATGTGTTTCTAGAGTTGCGTGAACTTGCTGCATTTCTAAAATGATCCTTATGCTGTTTGTTGTTCAGTCCTTGGTCTGTTTTGTGAGTTCATGAGTACCTTTCTGTGTTTGATAATTGTATTTCTTTCTTTATCTTTTGGATGTTTCATATTCTTCAGTTTTCTTGGTTCCTAAAATTTCACAACACACACAATCACAAACTCAGTCTGTGAATTTAGGATTGTAATGAATAATTTAATCCTACTGAGAACAATATGTATATATGAATAAAAAGAAGTATTTGCATGGTTTGTCAGAGCTGAGCCATTGCTGGTACCATGCAGCAGATCAGAGTTGGGATGCATATCCTGAATCAAAGCTCATCCTAATCTCTCCTGTGCCTTTGTCAGTGCCCCGCTGTATTTTTGTTTGCTTGACTTGAAAACCATAAATAAGATGACAAAGTACTGTCTTACAGACCAAGACCATTTTCTCATTTATCTAAACACAGGACATGAGAAATATTCATCTCTATGGATAGAGCATGCTGGAGTTCTTGGTTCAATAATGTTTCCTTATTTTCTTTCTTGCTGTTTTTGTAACTGACAATAGGCAAGGAAGACCTTTATACATTCCCTTATCTAGCTTTAGGTTAATTATTGCTGCTGTACGTATCTTCTTTGCACAAAACTGATTTTGGTTTTACGATTTTTTATAAATGCTAATAGAAAAATGCAATGTCACAGAAAAATATGTGAAAATATGTATAATATGTATAAAAGTTTGGTTTCATTCAGTTTTTGCTCTTCTTCATCCCAACAATGGCTTTATTAAAACAGTGTCTTCTCATAAAGGAAGAGAGAAAAAAAGGCATTTGAACAGATGGGCTTAATAAAGATTCTGCAGTATATCTGCCACAAATGGTTGAGTGTTGATACTAAAGCCAGGACTAAGATATGACTGAGAATAAAGAACTTCCAAATGGTTTGTGCTCTCAGTGAAGAAGTTTTAGATTAAAAGACAAAGCTTGTGAAGGACATGTACATAGATCAAAGGGGACACATAATGGAACCTTGCTATATAAAAGGAAAAGTGCGCTTTCTTCCCAAGTAATAAAATTGTAGTATGCTACAGTGGAAGAACAGCAAATCTTGCATTATTCTTTTACCTATTGCCCTTCCTAGTTCAGGTATAGTTGCTGTTGTTCGTCTCAAAACACAATTTAAAAAACAAGTGTTTTACAATGTCACCAAAAATAATGTTATTAATACTTTAAATTTTCCCTTATTTCCTTTATGAAACTTTGTGCAAAGTGAGAGGAAGTTGCTCTTGCCTTTTATTCTCTGCTCTGGACTTTGGGCTTCCCATTACCATAAAGCAAACTTGAAGGAAATTCTTACAGCACCATTTTTTGGAAGGGCAAATCACTTTAGTTACTAAATAAAAAGTTACATCAAAATGAATACTATATATTTAGTTTTAAATGATTTCAATTTAATAATAGAATTAGGTATAAAGTGTCCTATTGCCTCAAACCTACTGTATGGTGAAATTTAGCTCATCCAGATTTATCAAAGTTGATCATTTACCTGATCATTTACCTCAGTTTCCATGATGAAGAAATTAGACTAGGAACATCCTGTAGTTATTGTGATATTCAGGTGAAGAGATCATCACTGTCTGCAGCCGTGCAGGAGCACTGCAAAAACAGCCCTTTGGTACGTGCCTGACTTCAATTTCTGATAAAATCAAGTCGTTTTGCAGGTTTTGTCATGTTTCATTTTGAAATGTAATTTGAAGTGTTTTACTCAAAAAATCAATTCCTCCTTTTTTAAAAGTTCCAGTAATAGTCCATTAAAACTTATATGTAAGCCACTCGTGAAGAAGTTAAAAACATTTGGCAATGAGTATTTTTGCAGTATATCTTTCTTTTCGCTGTTTCAGTGCCTCCTATATAGGAAGCCTCCTAATTAAGTATCTAGTTTCAGCATTTTAATCCTTTCAGTCTGATAATGTCCTCATGTACAGATCTTATTTAATATTAAGCTTGTGTTTTCTAGTGATAAAACAACATATTCTAAGTTATGAAGATTGGCTTATTTTGAAAAGAATTTTTGAAGGTTGATATGGTTGTTCCCTCTGTGTGCACACAGGCTCAAATATAACCTCCTTCAGCAACAGAGAAGTGCTTCTGCCTTATTCAAAATATCTGTACAAGGAGGTCAACCTCCAATGCTATGTTTTCTTAGCTAGAACACACTGCACAAAACCTGGCAATTGCTGTTACAAGGCTTCGTTTGGAGAACACTCTGCTTTGTCTTTATTTTTGAATTACGTGTTCTGCCACCTACAGAGCCTGAAAAGACAGATAGGAATTGAATGGGGAAAAATAAAAAAGGTAATCTCTAAATTCTATTGGTGTTTCTTCTGTATTGTCTCTTTCTAAAAGAAGGCCTGGACAGGACAGCTAAATACCTTCTATTTCGGGCAGTTTGATGAATTTTGAAGTGCCGGTCAGGAGCATTCTCCTCTGCCCTAGCCGGCGTTTTAGCCAGTCGCAGGAGGCTGAAAGGGGCTGTTGTGAAGGAAAATCTGGATGGGCTCTTGGTTGCTGACCTGGATTAGGTCACTGGGCCTCATCCTGACCCAACTCTCTGCCTCAGCTTCCCGGGTCCACATGGGTGCCGCTGCCTGCCTTGCTGTGACCCGCAGCTCTAGGCTTGCCTGCCTTTGCTGCTCCGTCCTGTTAAAGGAAAAGCAGCATTGTGTTCTTTAAACAAAAAAACAAGATGTATTTTAGTAGTTCTCGCTGAGTTTCTCGTCTTTTTGCTATCTGGCTGCTTACAGTGTCCTTGAGGTTGTGTAAGGAAATAGCTGGAGGTACTTGTGTGCTCAGACTTTTCCAGCTCCTAAAGCAGTGCATCCATCATAAAAGTGTTCATCGGTTCACATTAACGGTTATTTGATTAGCAGCAAATTGAAATTATCTGGATGAATTGTCAGTGTCAGTGATTTAGCTATAGCAGGGGGGAACATAAAGGGCATGGAATGTAGGAGCTATAGCTTTAGCTCTTGAAGAAAGATCGGAAGAAAGTGCTGGGCTATGGTCTGCTCCCTGGTACCTTTGTTGGAATGAGGCTTAGCTGGTCCAAAGGCTGTCACCATTTTGGGATACTAATGCTTAATTTGGCAATTGTCGAACTGGACATTGCCATGATTCTCCTTGGAGGTTTTACTACCCCAAATACTGTGAAGGCAGAGGTGCAACTACGATTGCAAATGTTCTCATGCTCTAGATTCACTTGAGTATTCCTGACTGAAGATACTGTGTTGCTTAAAAAGAAGTCAACAAGAAAAAAGAAAGTACATTTATAAATAAAACATGCAGAAAAAGACAGCTTCATTCCTTCTAAGCCCAAATATTGTATTTCAGCAGACATTTAAAATGTCTTTAAGATGGGAGACTTTTTAAGAAAAGGATTCATGTCTCCATTCTCAGGACATTAGATATTAAGTATTTTTCTTTTCAGCTAATATGTATGCAATATGTCTTCATAAAAACTGCTTAAAACACTTACTGAATGCAAGGGTAGGAACATAATTTGTATTCAGTCTGCCAACTAGAGAGACTGTGTGTATTTATTTGCATAATATAGAAACACAAAAAACAAATCTCAAATTCTGTTATAAACAAAATAAGACTGTATAGCTATTAGTAATGGGTGACTACAGGACCAAAGTAGGTGCAGGCACTTTATGGAGGAGGAGTTACTATAAGGCCAAGTATAGCTAAATAGAATAATAAAAGGCAGTTCTTGCTGGTGATCTATCTACCAAGTGGTTCTTTTGAGCTGTTAGTTTATATTTGATCCAAAAAAATGGAAGAAAGGGAAATGAAAAAGCCAAAGAGGTGCATCTTGTGAGGTAGGATACACAAGGAGATGGAGAGCAGGATTGCTCTGAGCAGTGACAGAGTGGGCCAAGAGCGGTGTGTCCCCAAAACCTCATTGACTTCTGCAAAGGCTGCACGCAAGTATAACGGAGCGCTGTCGGTGCTTGCTGCCAAGGGCAGGGCTTGAGCGGGGGGCAGAGCAGGGCCAAGGGGGAAGTTTAGGCCTTGTGAAGTCTTTCTACAGCAATGTTCAGGAGAGAGAGGACGATACAGAAATCAGTTATATGAGGCAGAGCAAAGAATGATTTGTCACTGGCTTTTGCTGCTTACTACTGAGATAGATTGTGTGCTAATCCAGTGTTTCAAGAGTGAATTTCATCTAAACTACAAAGAAAAAACCCTCAATGCTAGCAAGCAGGGTAAAACATAGGTACACATGGAGAGATAACAGGACTGAAACCAAGAGAGGAAGACTAAACTGTTATCAGCATTTCAGATTACCATTGGATGGAGTATAAATGTGAGTAAAAGCTAAAGTAAGCTTAGTTAAGGTAAGCAAAGGGCTGAAAGTGCCTGCTTAACATAGAGGTAAACAAGGAGCAATGTGAGTATAGAATCAGAAACTGAAATAATCCTGAGTTTGCCTGGAAATCCATGCAAATACAAAGCAGCATCCATCTCACTATTCATGGTAGCCGCACACTCTCTGTTCAAACACTGACTCTGATAAGCTCTGCTTGAAAATCCGTATTTTAATACATATGCGCTAAATACACATGCCATAGTTACATATGGTGCCAGTAAGGTGGCCCACAAAACTAGCTTTAACAAAACCTCCCATTCAGAAGGTTGCACATTGCCATGTTTCAGAGGCTGCACAGAGGAAATGAAAAGTGTGTTTTGTTTTAAAATACAAAGACTGTTACTGCAGCTTTCAGGCACTTGTTTGTGCATCAATGTCAGCTATACATGAGAGTAAAGAGAATCAAACAGGTGAAAAAAAGGTTCCAAAATTCAGACACGGTGGTGGTATGAAAAGTTGTCTAAAGGATCTTACTGATCCTATGACAAAATGGAGTTTAACAAAATTCTGTCTTCAAAATTTTTGAAATATGCTCAGAATGGGAATATTTTAATAAAGTAGTCTATGCCCTCACTTGTTTCCATTAGATAGGTTATCATAATTGGTGAGATGATAAACTCTTTCCCCGCTTCCCTCATACAGTTTTTACTCTGATTTTTTAGGCCTAAGGATAAAGCAAGAATCTACTTTTCATTTTCCAAGATGTTGCATTAGTGATCTGTCAAGCTAGTGAAGTATTTGCTGATCCCAATCTGTTTAACTAAGCTGTATTAAATGAAAGGACTAAACATATGCAAGTATAAAGAAAATCACTAGGGAGTTAATATACACTCTTAATGCATCAGCTTGTGAAACCTTTTAGGTTTTGAGCAAAGTTTGCAGACAGTAGTTGAATAACAGTTGCCTAAATGAATGTTACACTATTTACATTTCACACAAAATGTGAAAGGATGTTCTTATTGCACATATGACTGTGAACAAAGACTATATCCATATCTTGGTGTTAGAGTTTAGGGAAATGAACGGGTGACCTCAAGAATTGCACATTGCTGTTTCCTGTGTATTCAGTTCCTCAGATCTGTGTGCAGGAGTTATTTGTATGTGACTGCTGATGGGAAGGACAAAAACTATGTGCAAATAAGAACACACAGCCAGAGGTTATTTTTGGTGAAAAAGATACTGGTAATTGCTTTTGCTAACCCTGGTTTTACACTGAAATCTGTATAAAATATCTTCTCATGAAAGAAAGGAGACCTAAAAGGAAATCTAACTTCTAAAGCCTCCGTGAGAACTTGTTTGCCTTTGAAGGTTATCAAAGCCAGAAATTTTAGGTGCCATTTAAGAGGGAAGAAGTGACTTAGTTAAAAAAGAAGGGGTCAGATAGAGTGCTGCTTAGTCTAAACGTTGCTGAGATTTGTTGTGTTGTTTGTCCCAGACATGACCTGCTTTATATCTAGAAGCTTTTTAGAAAGATGACATCTAAAGAATAGACACATCTCATGCAGGGACTGTGAAATGTGCTTGGTTAAAAAGAAAGTGATTATTTGTTGTCAGAAACTCAGTAGACACCCTTTCCATGCCTTAATTTTCTGTGGGAAAATTTAAAAAGGTCTTAACTGGACAAGGGGAATCTTCCTGATTATTCCATTATACCCAGTGAGCATACATAAGTATTTTGTGATAAAGCTGTACAACTTTTAGGATAACTTTCTAGTTATCCTAAATTAAGTAAGGTAGAGGTATTTTTCTAAGAAGTCTGCAAAATCCTTGGAGACAACAAAGTCCAAATTTGACCTGTAGTAAGCATACATTGTGAAGAGGGGTTTAAACATAGTGGAGTGAGGTGCTAGTGAATATTATTGCATCTGTAACATACTTAAAAGCTATTTTCAGTATAAACCAATCCTTAGATTGTCTTGTTAGTCTAGCAGTTATTGTAAAACCTTCAGTTTACACTATAGTTATTCTGGTACTTAATACACCATGGATATTTGGATAACATACTCCAGATAGATCATTGCAAAATCATTTCTCTGATTTGGGAGCTAAAGACAACAATTCAAAATATGTCAGTGTGAATTAAGCATCCGAAGATAAGAACAGGGCATGTTGATTAAATATTGACTATAGTAAGAGGTAAATTTTAGGCTTTTAGGATAAATTTTCAACTTAATACTTTTATAGTAAAATCATTTCTTTGTTGGAGGCAGGGCCTGCAGTGGCATAACAACATATGTATTAAAATAAGATTTAATTTAGAAAGGATACACATTTCTTTGAGCACATCTTAGATGTTTTTCGGGAAATCCAAATGTAAACTGTGGTTGAGCCTAGCGATGTAATCTCCTTTTTGAGGAAATGGAGCTCCCAGTGTTGCTCAACCTAAATTTCTCATCCTACAGCTGCAGCTTTTTTGGGGGCAGTATGTTTGGTGGAGGACTTCTTTTAGATGTGGAGAATCGCACCTTGTATCTCCAACTGGACTAATTCCCCTTTGTTGTCACAATCTTGAGGAGTTGCACGACTGGACACATAAATGCTGCACTTAGATTTTTTTTTCTTCTAATCTTAATTGAAAATATAATCTAATAATTTCCCATCCAACTGCCGTTCTTTAGGGCAGTCAGTCCAACAAACAAATGAATAGCATCTTCTTCCTTTGCTTATTCTTAAGAATACTTGACAGGCAGTCCATGACCTTTTCTTTCCCTACTGCAGATAGTCTCTGCTGTAAATACTACTTGAGATTTACAGCAATATCTTGATAAACACTGAGTTCATTTTAGAAAATTTCGTTTCTATTCACTTTCTACATTATAGTGATCAGACTTTTTTACTTTTTGATTAACAGATGTGAGAGCAATCATCTTCTCATTGGTTTTTTTCAGTGTTGCTGGGATTTAACTGAAATCTTTAACCATTATTACACTCTCCCCTCTTTTGTTTGGAGACCTTGAAGCAGTAGTAACAATGTGTTGACATAATTTTAAACTTTATATTCAATCTCAGCATATATGGTCAAGTAGCAGTCTTTAGTCAAGTATAGTTTTTGCTCACATAGCAAATTACAGGCAGTTTTAGGTGTTTTTTTTTTGGCTGAGTAAGTTGATTTTGGTGTATAATCACTTTGTTGCAGTAGAAGACATGTTATCTGGAAATTTACAAAATGATGATTTGTTTCCAGAAAGAATAAATTATCCATTGCACAGAATAGTTTTCTAATTAGGGTATGAAATATACAATTTTATTGATAAAATCTGAGCAATAATAAAGTTTGATAAAAACATTAAGAAATATGGCTTGGTTAGCCATAGGTTGCCAGCTTTTCTTTAAGTAATTTGAGTTACATATGTTTATGCAGTCCTCTAAAGGAATTTAATTACTGAATGTCAGATGTATAGTTGAAATTCGGATATCATAGATTCACATAAGAACAGTCACTGATGTTTTGACTTTGATTTTGTTATTCTTGCTGACTTTGCTGTGTAAGGAATTACAAATATTGTATAACTGCATGCGCACTTCCTGTGTATATTCAAGTCTGTTCCAACATTTATAGCAGGGGCATATATCTTTGTATGTATATGTATGTGTACGTATGTTTGCATGTAGAAGCAAATTTGCATGGACCTTGAGGGTGCTTGATAACCAGTATAGTCTAGGGAATTGGGATTGTTGTGTTCTTTTTGCCTTGCAAGAATTTCGTAGTAACTGAAACAAGATTATAAGCAAACCAATTTAGGGAGTTTATTTACCTGCAAATTGTATTTTATATGTTTTAATCTACCTCCTTTTAACCGGTTTTCACTAGTTATGATCAGCAGTGACCTTCCAGGTTGTAGCTTCAGGTGCCTTAGAACCACAGTAGCTCATTCATGTCTGTGCTTTTCATAGATGGTCTCTGGTGCTTAGTGCAAGACCGTAGATACCTGCGAAATGTGGACCTCTCTTGCAAGATTTCAGGCTGTAGTAGACAAGATATTGGACTGGGTGTTTGTGTTGGAGTCTGGTAAGCATGGGGCCACACAGAGGTCTGTGGGAGATGTGAAGGATCTGAAAATCTGTGGGCTTTAGGTGTTTGGGTTAAGGAGCACTTGGCTGGGGAGCCCTGGGGGGCACAGCTGGATAAGAGTGGGTTTAAAAAACATTCAGGATGTAATATGCTTAGTGGTAACATCTTCATGTGCTTACACTGTCCTAGCCCTTTGTCCTAGCCCTACTGGGCACTAAAGTCTGGCTAGTCTGCGACTGGTAGAAGAAAAGGTAGGGGGAAGGAAGGAGCAGGCTGCAGGTAGCTCCTGTAGCATCCACAGGAATGCACTTGGCCACCTCTGCTCAAGAGGTGCACAATCAATAGGAAATGACAGCCAAAACTGAAATTGATTTATTAATAACAACAGTATATTACTTTTACTTGCATTTAGAAGCTATGCTATGCTCTTATAGGTAGAGGGCTCCTTATTCTGTTATATCACAATACAGGCTATGCATATATCACAACCATAGGCATATGGTTATATGGTTATATGTCTAAAACTGCAGATTTTTTTCCGAGGCTCCCAGGATTTGCTCATTATTGCATGGATACATTAGTTGAATATCTCTGTGTTTATCTTCCTGTTATCTTCCTGTCTCCTTCTACGCTGTTGGGGGCAACTCACATTTCCCCATAGTGAATTTTATACCCCTTATTTTTACAGCATTGAAGCTTCCTCATTTTACCTGTTGAATATTATTCTTAATTTACACACTGGAGTTTGCACTTACAGTTTCAAATGAAAATCTCCTTACCTCTTGCCAAGAGATCTTTCTTTCTTTGGTCAGGCTGCTTGAACTCTGTTGGTTCCCACTTCACAACCAGGGCGCATATCAGTGGGAAGCTGAGGCAGATAAGGCAAATTCTGTGCCTGTGAAGTAAAACTTATCTATTTTTGGAATTTTCTATCTTAATATTTATGTGCATATCCACCCAGAGCCATAAACTTCAGATGTATTTTCCATTTACACTTCCTGCCAGTGTAATGGCCATTTTAACCGTTAAAAGTCTTTAAAAGAGACATATTTTAAGCCTTAAAATGTGAAAGCATTAAGTAGGAATTTCCTTTCACTAACTCTCCTCCTGATGTATTCCTTTCTCTTGGGAGAATTTTTGTAAGGAAAATGTACTGACTGATTTTAATCAGCACAAAACATGGCAGTTTCTGTCCTTTTGGGTGGAGAGAAAGATGAGATGCTTTGGAGATGCCATTTATGTGATGCTATATCCTGAGAGGGAGTAACAGCAGAGATGGGAATTGCAGCTGCTCTTTCTCTTACTGACCCTTCCCTCTCTCTTGAGAAAGGATTACGGATTTCATCTGTAATGTATCAAGCGTTCAGAAATTTAGAGACCTAGTATCAATGAGTTGTTTAAAACAGCATCGATGGCTGCCTTTGCACTCGGGTTTTGCTTGAATGTTACTGTGTTAAGGCAGGTTCTCTGCAGATTCCCAAAAGGAAAGAGCTGGTGGGACTCCAAATGGCCAGCAGCAGCACGTGAAGTGAAATGCTAGCTCCTTGCGTGCACCTCTTCCTGCTGCCCAAGTTGAATTAAGGACTCTAGAAATGAATGATGCAAAGAATAACCATTCTTCTGTTAATTTTACTTATCTGATTTCTCTTGCACTGAACTCTTTCCAATTTCAAACGGCAAACTTGTGTTGTTAACCATAATGTTCAACATGCCCTTTAAGTGGTATCACCCCATCTACTTTTTGATAGACTTCTGTATTAGAGACAGAGTTAGTTTCTTGTCACATTAAAAGATTAAGCCTCAGCAAGGGTCTTAGATTCCAAATGATTTCTCTTTATGGCTCCTATATTTTATATGTTATTTCCTATGTTCATCCTCATTTATTTTATGACAAATAAAAATCCTCTCATCTTCAGAAAGTGTGCCTGATCCATTGCATTACAGTCCATTTTATGAGTTGTCCAAGACCTGATGTGAATACTGCAGCCTTTCTCTACCTGTGAGCAGATGCTTCTGTGTCCTTGCAGGAGCAAAGGAAGACTCATTTCTGAACCAGACTGACTAGGGTCACATCAGATAGGTGATTTATTTGTACCTGTCTCTGGTCAGGTAGGGGAATCTAAGCTGAAATGATAGAGGTTCTTAAGCTCTGCATGCAAAGCAATTCATTACCAAGCCTTCATAAAGCTGTTGCCTCATGCAGGGACTAATATCTTTCAATTGCTTAGGTGATTGCATCAGATGGGGATTTCATAGATCTCATCTAACCAAACACCGCCTCTTTCTTTCCCTCATTAACAAAGATAGATTTCTTAATTAAGATAACTAACTAATAGCTAAATGTGGCTGTTAAAATCAATTTGCTTGAAAGGGACAGCAAAATCCTGCTCTCCAAAGTCCCTTTTTGGCTAATAGAATGTACCACACAAAATTAGAGAGTTAATATAAATTTGCTTTGCTCTAATGTAACAGAAAAAGTATTCAGAAGGAAGGTAACACAGTTATTGGTTATTTTATTTGGGGATTTCCAGCTGATAATCTCTAGGAAAAAGTTTTTATTTTAGTGTCTATCTATAAAATACTGTATATTTTATGTTTATTCTATATATATATACTTCGGACTAGATTTTAAAAAGTCAAATCAGGATGGTTGTGCCATCATACGTACCCATCTAAAGCTGCAGCTATATGAGCATTTCAAGTAAATTTGGAAAGATTTATAGAGAAGGTGGGCATGAATATACTGTGTTCAATTTTGGGCCACTCGCTACAGGAAAGATACTGAGGCACTGGAGCGTGTCCAAAGGAGGGCAGCGAAGCTGGGGCACAGAACTTGTAAGGAGCAGCCGAGGGAGCTGGGATTCTCCTGTGTGGAGAAGAGGCGGCTCAGGGGAGACCTCATCGCTCTCTAGCCCTCCGAGAAAGGAGCTTGTTGTGAGGCAGGGCTCCATCTCTTCTCCAGAATAAGCAGCAATCAGACAAGAGGGAATGTGCTCAGGCTGCAGCAGGGCAGCTGCAGGTGACATATTAAGAAACATTTGAGGATGCCAAGTGTGGTGAAGCATCGCAGAGGCTGCTCAGGGAAGTCGTGGAGTCAGCGTGCGTCCCTGGCAGGGCTCAAGAACGGTGTAGATGAGGTGCTTGGGGACGTGGCTTAGCAGGCGCGCTGGTGATGACTTTACATTTGGGGTTGAGGATCTTGAAGGTCTCTTGCAAGCGTTGTGATTCTAGGCTTACAGACCTCTAACTGTGTTGTGGGTCCTGCTGCAAAAGGACACAGAAGAGGCAGAGTCTCCGCATGTCTTTGGTTGCTTTAAGTGTTTGCTGGTGAGAGCAGCCCCGAGCAAGCGGCAGGGGACAAGTGTGGAGTGAGGAACAATTTCCTTCCAATGCTTCCTTGTCTATGGCATTGCTAGGGC
>VWPW01019753.1:0-11467 GCA_013389825.1 Crypturellus undulatus
ATATGTGTGCTCCATGTCAAGGTTTATTCTGCCTTTCCAAGAGAAGCGGGTTGCAATCCCATCCCAGCTCCCTCTCCCCTAGCTTAAGCTCTGGTCTGCAAGGTGCCAGTCCTGCACACTTGAATCAAGAAGTTTCCTTCATCTCCCTTGGGCTACCCAGGTCCAAGTTTGCTTTTAAAGGGCAGCGTGAAGCTACAGACAGGGTTTTATCCAGAGCAGTGACAACACTGGAAATGCTAAAACTCTCATTGGAAAAGAAGATAAAGCAGAAATCCTAGCTTTGCAGGCAATAAAGCAATTTCCCTCCCTACTGCTAGGAAACAACATACCTGAACTCCTCCGAAGCCGTAGGGAGCCAAGTAGCGCTCGCACTCGAGGGCGATGTCGGCCCAGCGCCACTCGAAGAGGTGCACGATGGAGGTCCTGCCGTACTGCGTGTTGGGGCTGTACTGCGCCCCGCAGAGCGCCACGGCTGCGAGCAGGAGCAGGACTCTCATGGTGCCGGTTGTCTGAGGTCGCCGTCCTCTCGCCGCCTACTTATACGTCCGCGCGACGGCACGGTTCCCGCTGCAGCTGGCAGATTTCACACAGATAAACCCCGTCGGTTACTATTTGGTTACATAGCTGAGTACCCTTCCGCATTTTTTGATCTTTCCTGAATTTCCCAACACCTGAAGATAAACTACTTTTTCACAACGATATACGTTATCTCCAGCCATGCAGCCCATTCAAAGCGGCCGGCATTCGAAGCGGGGCTCTTTCAAGTCTTACTAACAGCAGCGTTTCTGAAAAGCTTATTAAAAATGTGACATGTGGGGGGTGGGCTGGAAGATAACATGAAAAACGGGCAACTAAAGGACAACCAGGAGTTTAGTAGCCCTGTGGGAACAAGCTCAGCACCATTCAGAAGCATCAAGCTCCTGGGGACACAAACCTAGGGACCTGATCAGCCACTGCCACTCGGTAGCAGATGAACCACAAGACATGACGGGTGTCTTCAAACAGGGACTCACAGGGACAGTGTGGCCAACCCGCAGCCCCAGCAGTGGCAGAAGGCTCGGAGGAGATGGGCGCAGTGCCCACGGAGTACCGGGAAGACGGTGCAGTGTGACTGGCCACAGGTGTTGCAGAAAGAGCTGATTTGGACCCAGCACGAGGGGGACCAGAAGGTGACCTTCGTGTAAGATAACCGGCTATACTGGATGCGTGGATCAGCTGACTGGGTGTCAGCTGAGCGGGTCAACTGGCCGCGCTCGTGATTTTCCCTGAGCTAATCGCGGGATGCGTGACTGCCGCGCTGCGATAGCCAAAGCAGCAAGGCGGGCCGGGGGTGTGTGCCCACGTCAGCCCAGCACGGGCTATAAAAGCTGAACGACTTTAAAAAAATAGAAGACTTTGAAGAGAGCGATGGGCTCGCGGTGGTTGCGCCCTATGTGCTCTACCCTGGCGGCCAGGACACCAGCGCCACGAGGGGAGCGCTGCAGAGACCGGTGTGGGACGCCGCGCGCGCCGCCACTCATCTCCACATGCAGCTGCTACACTGGGGTAAGCACAGCTTGCACCCACTCGAAACTAGAGCCTGTTTCCCTGCACATTTATATTGCTAGAGTTAGTCCCCAACACTTGCTAACACAGTGACAGATTTCACTGCACAGCCGTGCGGAGCAGCTCTGTTATTACTATGTGGTTAAAAGTGATCTAAACTTCCCATATTTTCCTATCCAACAGCGGTTCACCACAAGTTGCCCCTCTGTCCTTGGGTGACTGCTAGCTCAGCTGCTGCAAAGAGGTGAAGCCAGAAGAAGAAGATGTGGCAGAAGCGTCTGGAGGCTTAACACAAACTTACCCTGGGAACCCAGGCAGAGCTGAGGTCTTAAGTCCCAGACCTGAAGGAGCCTCTTTCAGCTTCCTATTTCTCAAAGCTCCCAGCTTTGTCTGGTAGCAGGATTTCAGTTCTTCGCTCTTAGTGACATATAAAGTCTCTTGACTTACTAGCAACACTTTATGAATAAGCTAGAGTCATGGGGCTGATCAAACTGTTTCTGAAAGAACTTCACCAGAAAACCAGTGATGCTGGTGACTATCCATGAGTATCCATGAGAAGTAAGAAAGGCTGCAGCACCGCTCACCAGGGGCAGAGGAACCTCAGCACCCTTGGGAGCTCCCTGAATCTAGCCCGAGCACCCAGTGCGCATCCTGCACCTCCTTCTCTTTCTAGGAGGAAAGCAGAATTAGGTCCCATTTGGCCAAGCCTTTAGAGGGCAAACATAAAAAGTAGGCCCGAGCTCAGCGAACACACCAGTGACCTCGTGCCGCAGTGGTAGCACCTTCCCAATAGAGTGCTGCATGCCAACACGCACCAACCCCCAGTGGTGTCTATCCCAAGACACAGATAGTGTCAACTGACCACTCTACGGCCCCAAACAGCGTGGGTTTCCCATGGGATGGCAGGACAGCGCGAGGAGACTTGCTGCACCGCTCCAGAACTTGTCCCAAAGACCACCACACTGTACCGCACACCTTACAGGTACAAAGCAGCAGTTCTTATCGACAGGAGCTCGGCCCAACTAGAATACTTTCCAGTTACACTAAGAGTTTGGCCAGTGGCAGCTACTCAGTATACAAAGCCAGGTAGTTTATTCTAACAGTAACCACCAAATGAATGAGCAAGATAAACCCACCCTGACTGATGTCACTCACGCATTGCCTCAGCAGCCAACATACCCTCAGTCTGCGTGAGGTGACTGTGTGAGGGTGTCCCCAGGGGCTCCGCAAGTTGGCAGACCCGTTGTCACCCGTGAAGAGCCCAGCATGGCCTCCAGGCCAACCTATTTATACCTTCCCTGGGAAGATGGAGGTGGAGGCGCGAGGCCGGCCGCAACACTCTGCACACAGCTGCGGTCCGCGGGGCTCAGCGCTGCTCCAGCCTTGCCGTGACGATGGCGTCCCCAACGGCAGGGTAGCTGCCTCGAGTGCTCCTCGATGCTAAAGGAAGCAGCTGGGACAACCACGAACAAGCGCTTGCTGNCCTGGGAAGGTGGAGGCGGAGGCGCGAGGCCGGCCGCAACACCCTGCAGGGTGCCGTGTCGATGGCATCCTCAATGGCAGGGCAGCTGCCTCGAGTGCTCCTCGATGCTAAAGGAAGCAGCTGGGACAACCACGAACAAGCGCTTGCTGCTGCCGCAGCGCTCCACGGGAGGAGCTGCAGCAGGAAGGAGTTAACTCCTGCTTGCGGTGCTTAGCGCTGCCCCCACAGGGGTTGTCTTTCAAGGTCCTGTTGGGGAGAAGGTGGTTCCAGACCACAACGATGTCTTGCACTGCCCCCGCAGCGAGAGGAGGGCTGGTTTCTCCACATCCTCATCTCAAAATCCTGACGTCCTCCTCTTCGGGGTACCAGGCACGGGAATACAGACTGCTTGTGATGGCACCCGATGGCCGGGGCACCTGGGAGTGTCCCCAATGCTGTTCTCTATCCCACGAGAACAACCTCAACACGAGCGTCTCCCGCGCTGCTATTTAGCTTAGCTACACAAATAGGAGGTGAGACACAAACTTAGTGAGGTGTCACAAATGTCCTTGTGATGGCCCTGTTGTGGAAACACTCCAAACATTCGCACATAGGTTAAGTAGAACATGACAGACATGGGCAAGACCTTCTTCAGGATGCCTGGAGGGAGTTAACTCAAACTGTCATTGCTGACACAAAGAACGTGTCGACAATTTTTAATTTCTATTTCACCTACAGTTTTCCATTCATGCCTACACTACAGTAGGGACCTTACTGGTGTTTGACGCAGCTCTGATCCTTTAAGAGAAGTACTACTGTTTTGTTTGAAGTACATTTACTATTTGCCAGATCCACAGAATCACTCATTCTTGAATACAAGGCGATTGCATAGTCAGAGATATTGCCTACATATAAAAGAGAAGAAACATGTTTCACTTGAATGACAATTTAGCTAATTGCTCCATGTTTCAGCCCAAAGGCATGTTTTCGTGATTTTGGAGATGCAGTTACTTGGCAATCCAGCGTACCAATGAAGAGAAATAAGCTTCACTTACACAAAAAAAAACAAAAACAATTTGAAATGAAACCATTTCAGTTTTTACCTCGAATTATTTATTACTGCTTGAAACAAACATACAGAAATTTCAAAGGCAAACATGCTCATATTGCTCCCTGTGAATGTGCACGAGCACCAGCAGCTCATGTCCCA
This sequence comes from Crypturellus undulatus, assembly GCA_013389825.1. Lineage (NCBI taxonomy): Eukaryota > Metazoa > Chordata > Aves > Tinamiformes > Tinamidae > Crypturellus > Crypturellus undulatus. The sequence continues at coordinate 4,218 of VWPW01019753.1, forward strand.
GTAGAGCAGCTACTCCACATTTCATTAATACAAGCTAAAACACTTGTGCTCTAGCACTGTTCATTCACTGTTGAGCAGTCCGGACAACCAAACCACCAAACTGTATGCTTATACCAAAAATATAGAACAGCAGATGCACAACTATTTTTTTTTTTTTACAGTTTAGCATCAACATGAATTGCAATGAATGGGTCTTCTCTATCACTGCTAATCAGGAAAAGAGCCGTGCCATCTGCAGCAACATGGATTTCACTTGCTGTGCAGGAGTCACCTTCCTTTTGCCCAGAAATGACATCACAGTATGTGCCAGCAGGCAGGCCAGTCTGCAGAGTCACATTCAAGGACCTTGGAAAACATCGGAATGCAATAAGAATTATTTAGATTTTCACAAGCTTTTCTTTTTTTTTTCCTCCCTCATATTAGAGAATTTCTCTGAAGTTAGGTTAATTCTGGAGTTGGCATTCTGAAGCACTTCTTTGAACAGTTCAGAATCTGCTCTCCCACAACACAGTACTACCTAGGACTACTCAGTGGGGGCTATTTTGAGCCTAGAAAATTAGTAGCAGTTCATGCTAAGGCCTATTTAGTGCTGCCTCACACAAATGTATTTGAACAGGCACGAATAAAGATCTAGTCACCATCTACAAAACCGTCCTTCAAAAGCTTATGGAGTTGTACCATGTAGTTTGATCAATATATACGCATTAAAATACTTCTTAATTTGAGTTGTTCTAAATTAAGCCACTTAAATAAAATTAGTTTTAATCACATAGAAAAATACTCTGTTACAGTTATTGTTTTTTGCCTAGGACTGTGAAGAGTGCTGCTGGTAGAGCAGAAAATAGCAAGTTTAAAACATTAGTAAGCAAGAGAACTTTTACAAAGCATTGGTGGGGTTCTCAAGAGGCTATAAAGGTTTCTCTGTTGGGTAGAAGGATACCAATTCTATTCCTCTTCTACTTACCAGTCATCGTTATTAAAGACGATGAATCCTTTATTACCACGTCCAAAAGCAATTTGATTGTAGTTGTTGTCCCACCAGTTGGAGAAAGGCTCGCCATCCACCACGTTACGGAAGATAACCATGTTCCTGAAAAAAAAAAAACAGAATGGACCTCATTCACTGTTATTGAAACATCTCCCCTTCAGTGAAAAATATGCATGAAAGTAGCAGCTTATATTGCTTTACCGTATTTGAGGCCAGCGATGTTCACAGACCCAATCATTCCCACAAGTGTCGTCTGAATTGATGGTAACATTTTTGATTGATCCGTCTGGGTGGCTAGGTGGACCCACCCAATCATTAACATCCTTGATGACAAAAAGAAAAAAAAATCAACGTACAAATCATAAGTATTTTGCTTATTTATTCTTTCATTCTCAACTGTTACAAACTTACCGTTCCATTTTGAAAATTTCTTGGCCAACGGAAGCTTGACATCACCCGTGTGAATCCATATGGATGAGCCAGCATGAAACCAACAGCCATTTTGTAAAGCCTGGAAGGCCAAAAGACATGAGACATGGAAAGGGACATCAGCACAGGGACAAAACCCCACAGAAGCAGCATCCCCTGCACAGCAGCATCTCCTACCTGGCATCCCAGAAGGTGAGAATCGAAGCTCCTCCAGCCCCGTGCCCACGCTGGTTGTCGTGGTTATCCACAAAGACCAGGGCTCTGTCAGAAGGCACAAGGCCCCAGTCCTCTCCCCAGTTCCTAGGCAAAAAGACAAGGGCTTGAGGCCACCCCGTTCAGCTGTGCATTCAGCTACACTTTATACATAGAGAAATAGAAACATTATGGTTGGAAAAGGCTGTCAAGATCATCAAGCCCAAGCATAAGCCCATCACCACCCTAAAAGGGAAAGCTGTACCGCGGAAGCCACGGGACGGCCACCCTTACTTTAAGTAGGACATCTTTTTGCCATCCCACTTGCGGATCACGGTGCCCAGTTTTGCGCCGTACTTGAACTCCGTCACTCGGCCGTTACCAAAGTACTGGCTGCCCGTGACCGGCTCTCCACCCAAGTCGATTACCTGGCACAGGAAAGAGAAAGCTTTTCTTTTTGCTAACAAAGATATAAAGTGAACTGCCTGTTCCAGGAAAGAATAATAAATTGAGCTAACTATATTATTCCACTTACTTTCAAAATTGCATTTAAAGATATTTCATTATTATTATTATTATTTATCCCAGCCCAGCTTGGGTCACTTTGTTTTCGTTTCCACCATCTGCCTTGTTACCTTCACCAATCACTACACCATAATTAAGGCTTGGGCCATAACAACTTTATCTTTAGTCTAGATCCCAATGCTATTGCTTCCATGTGGGCCACCCCACTTCTTATTTTCATCATATAGCTAACATATGCTATGCTATTTGTACCTTAGGTTTAATACCTCACATACTGATTTAATAGAATATACCTAGTGAGTTTAGCTGATTGAAATCAACAGTTATTGTTTCTTGGCTCTTACTACAATTTGCTATTGAAATGGAGAACAAATTTAAATTTCAGGAAACACTGATTATGCCATCTTTTCTTGCAATTTAAGAATCTGGAATACAAAAACAGAGTGAAATCATCTCTTTCTGAATTCAGTCAAGTTTTGACACTAACTTAAGTGCAGTAGATTTCGTCTCAATTGAAATTTCCAGGTTACCAGCTCGGAAGGTCCAAAACAGTTGAGTCATTTTACATGCCAACTAGATTAGAGAAGTGAAAAGGTGGTGGTTAAATCTTAACATCTGTTTCAATAGATCTTCAGATTTATTGATAGATGCTGGGTTCAAGCAAAGCGCAGCTTCAAGGTCAGGAGCGAATCCGCAGCGCGTCTGCAAAAAGGTACCCGTAAAGTGAGGTTACAAGTTGAATTACCTCCTGGTAAATGAAAGGTTTAGAGCCCGGAGGAAACCAGGTAGTGTTCAGGCTGTGCAGCTTGTCTAACGTTGCCTTCACGTCCTCAGGCCACATGTGCTTGGCAGCGTCGATGCGGAAGCCGGCCACTCCGATGTCGATGAGGCCGTTCAGGTACGCAGCGACCTTCGAGCGCACGTAGTCCCTCTCCAGGGCCAGGTCTAGGAGGCTGACCAAGCGGCAGTTACGCACCTGGAACACATGTTCTGTATGAAACATATCTCACCCAGCAAACAACACAGTGACCTCTCTCTATATATATATTTTTTAAACTTTCTTGTCTATAATACAAAACCAAAATAAAAACACCACTGGTTGTTATCTACCACGCACATTTGGTGCCTTGGACGGTCATTTACAGCTACATAAAATGGGCAATGAGCAGCCTGCATTCACTCAGCCTCTACAACTATACAAGAGAAGAAAAAAAACATTAAATTTACCAGCAGCTTTCTAATGCAAGCACGGGGCATGAATGATGTACTATTTTTATTCCAGTGTGTTAAGATACAGATTCATTATTCTTTCCAATTGCATCCATTTCTTTTTTAAGAAGGACTTCTAGAAGTCATATTTCAAAATTTTAAAGAAGTACTGATTTATAAAGCTTTCCTAAATATTAAGACCCTTTTTCCTGGGCCTTTTTTTTTGTTGTTTTTGTTTCAAAATAATGCATTTTAGGAAAGTGTTTCAGTACATTCAGTATGGGTTTAATAACTGCACACACCTACCTCAAGAAAAGTACCTCAGCCTGTATTGCAACACATACCACAAACATGTGAGATGCTTGGGCATTTCAGGTGCTCCTCAAGAACCGCCCAAGATTCCTTACACAGTTAAAGTCCCCCCAAAAACTCCTCTCCTAAACCTATACTTGCAAAAAAAAAAGTTTAAATACATTTGAAGGGCAGAAGAAAAATCCTGGTTTTATAATGCGACATATAGGAACTTCTTATTTGCAAGTCACAGCATCTTTCATAGGAAGGGGAATCTGTAAAAAGGAAGTTAGCTTGACAGATGTCAGTCTTATTTCTCTTTATGAAATCCTAAGGTTTCCTGAATTTGAGACCAAAGAAATAATCCACATAATAAATGAGCCAATTAATAGTAATCTTAACATTTTTTTAAAGCACTCCTAAAGAGCACACCTAAATAAAATATAAGAACTTTATAACTATCTTTGTAAATTACCTAAGCACATTGACTGTGACTAGAAAGGTAGAGCTATTCCTTTAGCAATGGAGCTCATGTTAGCAGTGTTATGCTGATTGACCTCTATTTTTAATCATGCTATTTTTCCATGATATGCTTCATCTTCTTGGTTTGACAGTATACAGGAGCAAAGAAATAGCAGCCACACATGAAAAATACACTTACAGCTCTAGGTTTACCTGATATATGTCTTGATAATCTTCAATGTTTCCACTTCGAGATTTACATTTACGATCATTAAAGTCCAAGCTAGAGTATGATACAGCTGGAAAATCCTCTGTCTTTGCGTTGAAATAACTTCCGCAAGTCGCATGGGTTCCTGCCCCAGCATTAGCTCCACACATGTGGTTCATAACTGCATCCACATAAATACGTACCTAGGGAATAAATTCACATTTCAGCCTGGGGAAGCTGCTTCCCACAGCACCACTGACTAAATAACGTGGTCTTGCTCTCATCCCTGTCCTACCCACCTCCTTCTGTTCGCTTGCTGCCCACATCCCGCTCTGCCTTTAAAATATTCCACTTTTATTAAAGTCATCACTTCCTGGCCTCTACACTGCTAATGTGGGGTTATCCCAGCACTTACTCCAACGTTGTTACATCTGGTCACCATGTCTCTGAACTCGGTTTCATTTCCAGACCGGGAGCAGATCTTGTAGCTGATGGGCTGGTATCTTTCCCACCAAGGCCGCCATGGGTTAGTAACGATAATATTTTCATTTGGAGGAGAAATCTGCGAATAAAAGGGTGCCTCTTAGTAACAGGGTACTCATTGGGGTTTATTTAGTGTTTGCCCAGAAAATCAGATCTCTCTAACCCAAGAAGAACCCTGATACCTAGTGCACAGAGATGCTCCATACCCTCTGCTCCCACCACGGTCAACTGGAGCCAAAACGCTTGGGTCTGGCAAAAACAAACCATGGACACAGGACCCCAGTCATCCCTGGGGTCATAGACCTCATATCTCAGAAGAGGAGCCTGGAGTCTTAACAGGAAGGTCAGCAGGGAGAGCTCCAAGAGAGGAAGGAACCAACTATAAACCGCTTGGGTTGTTTTTTTAACCTTCAATACCCTGGCATTCTCTTGGGAGCGTTTTTCCTCTGTCATGGTTTCATTTTGTGTTTGCCTGGCTCTTAAACGGTTTCCACGATTTAAACAGTATCAAGCAGATAAACAGAGATACGTGGGATGGAGCGAGATCCTTCTTTTCTTCTTCACAGCAGTAAATGCGGATTTAGCTGGTAATCTCAAATTCTAATTCATCCAAGCGAAACAGCAAGGAGAGCAAAACATATGCCCTTTGGAGTGATGAAATAAATCCTCCCTTACGCGATGATTGCCGAGGAGTGTGTTTGTCAGCATTTACTATTCCATTTACCAATTTCTGTTTTCCTTTCCCCAAACGCGTCCTTCGTTAAATTGAAAGCTCTGAAAAACAACCGACCGTCCCCGAGGCAGTTTCCCTCCCTCCTGCTGGGGGCGACGCACCTGGACGCCGCCGAAGCCGTGAGGCGCCAGGTAGCGCTCGCACTCGCGCGCGACGTCGGCCCAGCGCCACTCGAAGAGGTGCACGAGCGCCGTGCGGCCAGGCCCCGCGTTGGGGCTGTGCTGGGCCCCGCAGAGCCCCACGAGCAGCAGGAGGAAGCGGATCCTCATCGCGTCTTTCCGGAGCCGCTCCGATCCTCGCGTTGCCCTCGCTGCGTCCTGTGAGGGGGCACAGCGCACGTCACAAAACGCACGTTCTGCACGTTCAAAACACACATTCTCTGCCAATTTATTTATAAATTACTATCAGATAGTATTTTTATAATTGTAATACCTCCACCATTGTGTGGAGAGGTGGTGTGCATTTTACACTGAGTTTTCAGCAAAATTCAAATATTTGGGAAGTTTAACATCACCATACCACGTCCTAACAAGATGAGAGGCAAGCCGCGAGAGGCTGGATAACTTTCCCCTAAATAACACAGCACAAAACCTGCTTCCTTTCGTCCAAGTGTCTCCTCATTGCCAAATGCTTCTAAAACACACAGAGACGACACAGGGTGATGAAGGAATAACAAGATTTTTGTGCCTGGTCTCCTGGAAGGCCCCAAGCACCGCAGTGAAGGGTCAGACACCAACATGGGCCATCAGGTTTGCTCTGGTAGGAATATATATATATAAAAAAATAAATATATCTCCTCTCACAATTTAATATAAAATAAAATTGGAGAACGTACACCTGAAAACTTTGGTCTGCTGTGATACATATTAAAACACAGGATCTGAACACTATATATATATATATATGTATGTATATATACACACACACACATAATGTTTTATATATCCAAAACACCAGGTGAACTGTGCAAAACAACCCTCTCTCGTGCTCTATTTCAGGCAGAGGAGCGGCGGCTCGCAGGCCGTGAAGCTTCCTTCACTCTGTGGAGCAAATCCAAGCACAAACGATGCCAGTTTGTTCCGTGCAGCTCCCGCTCCCAGGCCCTGGTGCCAGCAGCCATCCCTGGGCTGCTCGAGGCAACCGGCCCTGTTCAGGCTGAATCATCTGAGAAACGCAGCTTGTTTTGCTACTAGTGATCTTAATTTGCAGTACTGTTTCTGTGTTGCCATAGGAAAGCTGGAGATTAAACCTCAAGGAATGTGGGGGAGAACTGGGGTTTCCTTGAGGCCCTGGGACGTGGGAGGACTCGCACCCAGCTCCGTTTTGGCTGCCCTGCAGTCTGTGCCGCAGACCCAGCTGCTCTCTTCAGCATACCCGGGATGCCAGGAACTGCATAAACTCGCTCTTAAAGGAGACGGAAAACACAGGCATTGCTGCAGCTAAACCATCGCCTTTCTGCCCACCTGGAGTGCTGCCTGTTTGGCAACATAAACCTGCGAGACGGCTCAGGACAGTAAACCAGGCTCTGCAGTATCTTCAATTTAACACAGAATTACAACCCAGCAGCAGCAAATTTAAGCACTTTAAAACAAGCATTCAAAAACATCTCAAAATTACATTTTACTTAGAAGAATGACACATTCCTAGGGAAAACAACACCCAGAGTCTATACATCTTTCCTTCAGCACTTGTAGTATATCCTACCAAGGCTGAGGAGGGCTCCAAGCTAC
>VWPW01019756.1:0-27727 GCA_013389825.1 Crypturellus undulatus
TTTTGTGCTTTAGAGTGCTTTTGGATTTAACAGCAATTAATTTTATAATTAATTTAAATTGAAATCCCTTTAGTTTTTTACTTTGAAATGGCTTAACTCCCAAGTTTGAAATTGCTTTATCTGAAATTTCCAAACAGGATTGCCTTTAAGTCAAACTATCACTATGGAAGTGTTTGACAGTATGTTATAGCAATGAATGGATGGGGTTTTATAGTGTTAGCAGCAGTTTAATTTTGCAAGGATTTTCATAATCGAGCCTATCCCCTCTTGTGCTGCGTGGTCTAAATGCACATGTGCTCCGCATAGTCCCAGGGGTGTCCGAACGGGCCAAGGCCGCAGAAACCCTGGATTCTAGTTTTCCGTAGTTTTCCCCACTCGTTTACCAAGCACCTGCAAAGAGCCAGATCGAAACGTTATTAAGATGATGCACCCCTGGATTGCTTGTATGCTCAAATGGGAATCAAGGCGAGATGTCCCTGGTGTTTCCAAGGACCTCGCGAGCCCCTGTTCTCGTGCCGTGTCCCCGGCACACGGGACCGCGGGAGCCGGATGGAGGCGCGGGAGCGGGCAGGGATCCCGGGTGGGTATCCGCGCTGCTCCGGGCCCTGCCCTGCCAGTAACTCTCTCCTTTATCCTTCAGGTGGTTGAAAATCTGCTGAGCTATTGCTTCCAGACGTTTTTGGATAAATCCATGAGTATTGAGTTCCCAGAGATGTTGGCAGAAATCATCAGCAATCAGATACCAAAATATTCAAATGGAAATATCAAGAAGCTCTTATTTCATCAAAAGTGACTGCCTTAATTCAAAAGGGTTGCCTTAAGAAAACGTCAGACGATAGCTTTTTTTTTTAAAAAAAAAAAAGAAAAAGAGAAAGTAAAACTTACGAGACTCATTAATTTTGTCCTTGCAGCGGTGTTTCTTTTGTAATTATGCACTACATGTGGTTTACAGAGGGCCAAGATTTAGGCTATAGAAGCAGCGGATTTCTCACATTCAAGAAAGAGTTGGGGAGAAAGGAAAGGAAAATAAATCTTATTTGTCAGAAATTATGTTTCTCCCCCTGTGCAACAACCATGGATGCATCAAAACCACCGGTGACAAGCTCTGAGGCTGTGTTATGGACATTCTGCTAATTAATTTCTCTAGTTGGCTGGAGACAATTTTCTAGGCTTTTTTTTCCCTTTTTTGTTCTTTTTTTTTTCTTTTTTTTTTTTTAGTAAAGTGTTTTGGATTTTTTTTTTTAAAGTTAAGGTAGCATTTTGGTTTATGCATGTAACCTGAAGAAAGTTTACAAGTGTATATCAGAAAAGGGAAGTTGTGCCTTTTATAGCTATTACTGTCTGGTTTTAGCAATTTCCTTTAACTTTATATACCGTGAACTAGGCTTGTTCATTTTTTCTTACATAATTTTTTTGTAATACTTCAAGATGCCTATTGTACAGCTGGTTTTTTAAGGTGGGGCAGCTCGTAGCTTTCCTAGATGACCTTGAGTATATTCATGTGAAAATGGGTTGGCCTTTTCTAACCTGATGGCTTTCAACTGTCAAAGAGGCGTAAAAATTAGGCATTTTTTAAGGGTCAGGGTGGGTGGGAGAATGCTCTCAAATCTAATTTAAGTAGATACAAATGACATAAATACTTTTGGTATAAGTGCAAAGTGTCGGATATGCAGATTCATAGAGAATTAACCCAGTCCTAACTGGATGTAAATGAGCAGGTTATTTTATATATTAAAAAAAAAGCCTGATTTTTGCATATAATGCAACAGCCATAACTTTAAGAGTCATGGGCTGCATTGATGCCAAGAAGATCAGTCCTGACTGCCCATCAGGAAATTTTCAGGAAAATATGCATAGCTTAAGAAAAGTTTACTTCTGTGTGGAGAAACTCACATTTTCTATACACTTAAATCTATCATCGTATAAGTATATATGGAAGAATACCATTGACTTAAGAGGCAGACTTGTAATTATGCCCAGTGGTTTGTTTCTGTAGTTTTCTGTCCCGATCTGGAGTATTTTTCTGCGACTCGGTGTTCAGCGCGGTGCCGGCGGCAGCGGAGCCGCGGCCGGGCCGGCCTCGCGCCCGCCCCTCGTCCCGTCTGTCCTGGCGCTTCCTCCGCCTCCCCGGAGCGCAGGAAGACGCCGCTGCTGGTTCTGTGGTCTTGGACTTGTATGTCGAACTTCCCGTCTTTGTAAGGCTGCATCCCTCCCTCCCGACTTCCTGGCGTGCCATATACCTGCCATAGGCCGTGTGAATTTCTCCTGGTTGCCATTGATAATTGTATTTTAAACCGTTTAGAAGCTGTAGTAGCCTTTTCTACGTGCACCTTAACAATTTTCTGTATCTCAAAATTTAAATATTTACTAAGCCACTCTAAAATTTGATTTTTACTCAAAGTGGCCAGATTATTTGTGTAATAGAAGTGAGAAAAATCATCTGATAAAATACAAAACCTAATATATTTTTATATTTAGTTATAGTTTCAAGTATGTATAATCGGTATACTCACTGATGCGAGAAAAGAAGGGAAGGGCTACTGCAGCTTTAAAAGCAATTTACTAAATGATTGTAAAATAGCTTGTATAGTGTATAATAAGGATGATTTTTAGATGACAGATTGCTTTATCATGACACATGTAATTATATTTTTTGTAGGGGTCACAAGCCCGCGGAATGGTGGCCTGTGCGAGTGGGGGTTTGTCTGGACGGGTCCCGGCGGCGCTGCCGGCCGGGGCCGCGCGGGCGGGTGCCTTTCCCGGTAGCCGGAGCAGCGCGAGGAGCCTGGCAATAATGCGCAAACAGGTACCAGCAATATGTAAATACGGAGCAGAGGGCGGTCACCACACACTAGCACATTTCTATCGCTCGGCAAAGGCTCGTTTCCAAGTGAAATAGGAAACTAAATTTTCATCCTTTCTTAAATCTCTTTTTGAATGTTATACCTATTAAAAAAAATACTATATTCAGTACTTTGGAGTAAAATATCTTTAATAAAAAAAGTAATCATTCTCTTCTCTTTGAATGATCTGTAAAGAGTATGTACATTTTGTAACAGTTAAGCTAAACGTCAGTATTTTAATTACAGCTTTCGACCCAACTCAATCACAATATTTATGCGACTCGTTCAAGATACAGATAGGAGTTTCTTACTGCCGGGTGCCAGGGGGGCTCTTTGCTCGAGAGAAGAGCTGGGAAACGGTTCCCGCCTTGGGGTGTTTTGCAGAAGGCTCCAAGGGGGAGGCTCCTTCGCTGGTCCCGTGTGGTCCCCGTGGCCGGGGAGCGCGCGGGGCGCTGGGCAGCGGGGGCAGAGGCTGCCCCTTCCTCTGTGCGCCCTCCGTGCAGCGTCGGTGCAGGGATTCAAGGAGAAGCAAAAGGAAACTGTGACGTGAGCAGAAAGCATTCATCCTGTACGTGCTGTTAGGTTTTAAACTTCACGATTAAAACAAATCCGTAGTGCTGTAGTGAGCAGTGAGAAGTCCATGTTGTGTGTATCAGTAGTCCTTGTAGCACTGGGTAGTATCTGCACTCTGGATAAAGCAGGGAGAATCGCGACTTCTGTCCCTTCAGTGCCTTATCGCATAGTGCATGCGTGTGACGGCGGGGCGCGCAGTGCGAGGCTCTGCATTGCAGTGCATTGCAGTGCAAAGCTGTGCATTGCAGTGCATGGCCACCTACTGCAGCGCATCACGGTGCATTGCAGCGCATGGCTGTGCATTGCAGTGCGTGGCCACACATCGCAGTGCATCGCAGTATGTGACTGCACTGCAGTGCATTGCAGTGCATGGCTCTGTTGTGCTGCACTGCAGTGCATGCCTGTGCGTTGCAGTGCACTGCAGTGCATCGCTGCACGTGGCTGCACGTGGCAGTGCAGGGCTGCGCTGGCCGCGCGCGGAGCCCTAGGAACGGCCTTACTAGGATAAGCCAGGTCACGGGATGGAGAGGGGAGCGAGCGCGGCCCCGCGCTTCGGTTACCGCCCGAGCCCAAACGTTGCGGCCCCGTCGGGTCGCCGGCAGCGGCAGGAGCGGCGCGAGGGCAGCCGGGGGCCGCGGGGTGGGGACAGGGCCGGCCCCGGCGCCGCCAGCAGCCGCTCCCGCGGCTCCTACTCTATTTTGTATAGTAAAAAATATATAATGGGGCGGATCCTATATCGTACCGGTGTATGGCATTATTAAAAAAAGAATCGTTATTTTTATCACAGTAATTTTAAACAGCATAAAGAAAAAAGCAAAAGTTAAAACGGTGACTCCTGTTTAAGAATAAAAGTTGTAGTTTTTTATTCATGCTGAATAATTCTGTAGTAACAAGTCTGTAGTTTTCACCTACTCAGTGAACTGTTGGACTGTCAAAGCTTGTGTGGAACTGTTGAACATTTATTTTTTCATTTAAATTTGCTGTTCTGGTAATACAAAGCCACACATCTGTACAGAAGTTGCAGTAAATGTGACTCATTTACAGCAATGCTGAATAATGGACGGAAACCATATAATAAAATTCTGCTTTTTTCATTAAACGGCTTCAAAATGCTTCTGCGGTGGTTTTGCTGTGTCCCTGCAAGCGGCGCTGGCGACGGGGCGCTCTCCCCGTTCCCGCATGCACCAAACCCGCCTGTCCGGGCGGCAGGTCCTGCTGCAGCCGAGCCGGAGCGGGAGCCTTTGGGAAACCTGGAGTCCAAGCGGCGCTCCCAGCCCGCCCGGATCCGCTGCCCTCTCCAGGCTCCTGCTCCCGGGGAGGGACCGGGACCCACTGTCACGGCCGGACAGGGCAGGGAGGCCCCTGCGGATCCCCGGGGTGACCGAGCCAGGGAGGACAGGACACGGCCGCAGTTGGAAAGACGGGATTTTATTTCCAAGCTGTTGGGTTGCTGCTGCTCTCCGGAGAGCCCCGGCCCAGGGAGCTCGGGGAGGCGGAGATGGAGCACCCGGCTCGGGAGGGAAGCCCTGCGGAGCGCTGCGGAGTGCGACTGCGCGACGGGCACCGTGACTGCGCGCGGGGCATGGCCATCGCGCTGGGCATGGCGATGGTGCAGTCAGTGTGCTGCGCAGGAGCTTCCCGTGGCCGGAGCGTCCCTCGCACGGGACCCTCGTGCGCGGGCCAGGGCGCCTTGACCGGGACAGCAGTGACGGGCAGAGGTCCCAGCGCGATGTCGCTCTGCCGCGATGGCCTTCAAACCATCGGCCCCTCGCCCGAACAAGAGGCTTCTGCCTGGCTGTTTTTCACAAAACTCGTTTCTAATGTTTATTTCCCAACAGCTAAAAATCTGCATTAGCCCCAACGTACCAACTCTTAATTGCTCTGAGGTTTCCGGTTCATTAGAGTAATTAAAATCCGGTGCGTTTCCAGGCAGACCACGTCCCTTCCGCGCTGGCTCTTCCCTCGTGCGCGCGCAGCTCTCAGCTCTGCAGCCCTTCCCCTCCCATGGAAGCGCTACTGAGCGGGACGCGGGGACCGGCGGCCGCTCCTGGGGGAAGCCGCTGGGACTACCTGGGGCTCCTGACGCTTCCCGGCTGCTCCGGCACCTCCCGGGCACCCTGATCCGCTGGAGCCCCCGGGTGCCGCAGGGCCCCGGCGCTGGCAGTCCTGGCCAGGGCTCGAGATCCCCGATCAGGAGAGGGAGACGGGGCCCCGCGGCCGGGGCAGAGCAGCAGCCCCTGCAGTCACCGCCGCGAAGGTCACAGAGCTTTTCCGCGTCTCATCGGAGTTCTTGGACTTCTGCCTTCAACGGGGGTTCCCCCCGGAGCCTCCTGCTCGCATCTACCTGCGCGTGGGCAGCTCCGTGCACACGCCGAGGCGCCTGCCTGCTCCTGGGTGTATTTATCACCAAGCAGACGTGTCGAGGCGCCCGCGCCCCAGCGGGCCCCACAGAACCCCCCACCGGCCCGGGCCGGACGGCCCTGCTGGGCAGATCCGCAGGCGCCGCCGCGCAGGGAGCTCCATGGGGAAGAGGTGCTGGGACGCGGCGGGAGGATCCGTCTGCTCCCGCTTCCTTCCCCAGCCAACCCCAGGGAACGGCCTAAGCGCAGGCCCGGGGCCGGCCCCGCTCCCGCTCAAGGTTCTGCAATGGGTTTCCAATGTCCTTCGCTTCTCTGATTACAGCGCTCCTAAAAATATCAAATACAGATCTTTCCCTCGTAATATTTTAAGATACTCTATTTATACATTAATTCTTTCAAAAATAAAAAGTGACATGGACAGCAAATCACTCGCTCGGAGTCCTTAAAATTATCACAAGGAGCAAAGACGCCCGTCACGCGCACAGTCCTGGTGGCGGCAACGTGGCTGCTGCCTCCGGCTCCTCGGGAGCCTCCACTGCCAATGTCCCCTTCTTCCAGCGGAGCCAGGGCCGGAGGAAGGAGCATCCTGCCGGATCGCCCCTCTCTGCTGCTCCCGCTCTGCCGGCGCGACACGGAGCGAGTTGGGTCTGCAGCCACGGAGCACGCTGGGGCTGCAGTCATGGAACACACCGGGGCTGCAGACATAGAGCCCGTGGGCTCTGCGCACATGGAATGTTCTGGGTCGGGCTGCAGCCGTGGAACGTGTTGGCTCTGCAGTCTCAAAGCCGCTGGCTCGCGGCGCACGCCGGGGCTGCAGCCACGGGGCGGTGCTGGCAGCGCCGCCCGGATGGGCACGAGGAGGCGGCCAGGGGCGCCAGGAGGCAGCGAGGCCGGTGCCGTGGAGGTCCCGAGGCTGCACCGGCCCCATGGGAAGGAGCCGCTGTCCCTCGTGCAAACCCAGCGCCCGCAGAGGAGCCGTCGAGCAGCAGGACGGGCAGAGCCGCTCGCTGCTCTGGCCGGGCGCAGGATCCCGTTTCCCTGCCGGTCGCGGGGCGCCGGCTCCGCAGGGCCGGAGGTCGGGACGGAGCGGGATGCGGCGCGGGGCGCGCGCCCCGGCTCCTACGCCCGCAGTCATAGGAACTCCACGTAGTTCTCGGGGATGAGGCCCGTGCGGCCGCCCAGCGTCCCCTCCAGCCAGCCGGGCTCCTGCGACGGGTGCACTGGGGGCAGAGCAGGGGTGAGCGCGGCCGCGGCACTGCGGGAGCCCCCGGACCGCCTGGGAGCAGCGCGGGGATCACTGCTGAGCAAACACCGCGGGCCTGACGCCAACCTTCCCCTCCCCTCTGTGCCGGTTCCCATGGGCGTCCCAAGGGGAGACGATCCCCATCTATGGGATAGCGCTGGGCTGCTCAGGGAAAGGGAGCTCCAATTCGCCAGCACCGATGCTCCGCTGCGCCCCGGGAGCGGGCACGGCCCGGGCTGCTCAGCGTGAACGTTTGGGGCATCCCTGGGGTTGGGGGGAGCAGGACTGAGAGGAAACCCCACGGATGTGGAGCCCAAACCATTCCCAGGGCACACGAGGAGCCGCAGCACGTCGCAGGCCTCGGTGATGGATGTAACCAATATAAATGCACGTGTTTCCCGAGCAGTGCTCCGTGCCACTGCATCCTTGCTGCGCTCAGCGCTCCCGATGGGTCCCCGCGTGTGTGGGGCACAGGGCACACAGCGGGACATGGGGCACGCAGCGGGGCGCAGGGCGCGGGCGCGGGCGCAGCACTCACCGTTGTCGAACACGGTGCCGGCCGTGAAGGAGAGCTCCGAGTCGTGCTCGGCCTTGCAGGCGTAGAGGGCGCGCGCCTGGCGCAGCGGGGAGCTGCGGGCACAGGAGCGGCGTGAGGGGAGGGCACCCGCGCGGGGCCGGCACGCGGCGACGGGGGACGGGGTTTGTCCCGTCTGGACCCGCGCTGAGCGTGACCCGCGGCAGCACCACTGGGTTCAGCGCAGGGGAGGCCGTGGCCGAGGCTCGGGCTCCCCGGAGCCCCCGGGCGCATCCAGCCCCCCAGCTTGAGGGGCAGCAGACCCCAAGAGCGGCTGCAATGAGAAAATCCCTCCCGGTTTGATGCCTTCTCCAACGCCTGGGCCTCCCGGGACCTGGAGCTCATAAGTGTTGGCCAGAGGAGCCAGCGGCCTGCAGGCTTCCAGCTGGTGGGAAAAGCTGTCCGGCTCCCTAGGGAAGCACAGGACAGCGAGTCGGGAATGGCCCTGGCTTCTGCGTAAGAAGCGCTCCAAGGGTGGGGGTTGTCTGGTCCAAATCCCAGTTTTCCAAGGCAGGAGCCTCAGGCGGACGAGGGGAGGGGGATTCCACTGCCCCCGTCACGGAGCTGCTGCCGTGTCCAGGCTGCTGCATCCCGCGGCCCCGCACCGGAGCTGCCCGGCTCCCGCATCCTCCCGCAGCTCCCGCATCCTGCCGCATCCCGCAGCCTCCCCGCGCTGCAGCTCCGCTCCCCGGCGCAGCAGCCGCCCCTGGCACCACGGGATGCTCCTGGGCCAGGAACGCCGTGGATGCGCCCAGGGCCCAGTCCTCCTGCCCGGGGGCACCAGGGCCCTGGGGGCACCAGACCCCAACGTCCCTGTCACCGTCACAGTGATATTTATGTCCCTTAGATGACGGCTAAGAGGGGCTGTGGCCAGAGCTCCGGCTACCCCAAGCCTTTACAGCCGCCACCCATTCCAGGGCACGTCTTACCTGCTGGAGAGAGGAGCAAAGGGAGCTGAAACGAGCGGGCAGAACCCACAGAAACCACAAGCAAGTTGAGGCCCTGCCAAGGTGCCCCGAGGTGCCAGACGTGCCGGGTCGGAGGCGCCGGTGCTCCCGCGCGGGGAGCGGCACCGGGCGCCGCGAGCAGGGGCAAAGGCAGAAGGGAAGCGAAGGGGGAAATAAATGGAGCAGAGCGAAAGCAGCGCAAAGCAAATTCAGCCACAGACCTGATGGGGGATGAGTCGCTGGACGTAGAGGAGGTGGGCATAGGGCTGGATGGCGCGGAGAACATGGGCCAGGACGGTGAGAGGGGAGACGTTGGGCTTGGACTCTGAGGGCTGCAAGACACAATGAGATAACGGATGAGCATGCACGGCACGGACACACACGGCAGCGGGAGCCGGAGCCGCCGGGCGCCAGGGCCCCCCGCTCTGCCCACGGCTCCGCTCGGCCGCCCCGGCCCTGCCCTGGGGTTCCTGGTGCAGTCGAAGGCTCCGCTCCTGCCCCGGCTCCAGCCCGTTGGCGTTGGCACCGGCACCGGGGCCAGCGGCACCGGGAGCCTCCGCCCTCCGCAGCGGCACCCGAGGCGCCCGCGGGATGGGGATGGGGATGGGGATGCAGAATCGGGCGGTTTCAACGGCTCCTTCTTATCCTTTCAGTGGACGAGGCCGGTCCCCAACCCAAGCTGCTCCCGCCCTTCCTGTTTTGATCCGTTTGGTCCAGCGCTGCATCCACCGACAGACCCTGTCCGGCCGCGCTCCCCCGTCACCTCCCCAGCTGCTCTCTGCACAGCTCCACTCCCTGGGCCATTTGCTGCTCTAAAAATTCATTCCCAGCAGGGATTCCAGCAGCTCTGCCCTTTCAGCTGAGCGGACATACGTTCTGATTAAAAAAATGGAAAAAAAAAAGAAAAAAACAAAGAAAAAAACACGCTTTTCTACTTGCTATTCCTTTCTGTCTAGCTCACAGCGTTGCTTGTGGCACACAACACCCAACACCTTCGGGTGGGCACGGTCTACCCATGAGATCCAGCCCTTGGCTGGAATCAGCCCAGGAATGAGCATTTCTCCTCTCATAATTTAATGCAAACAAAACCAGGCTAAAACTCCCTGCTGCGCTATTCTCCCGGGGCTGATCTTGCTGCGTAATCTTTCAGTTGGAAAATAATGCCACGTTTAGGGAAATTAGCAGCTGAAATACTGTGGTCAGCATCATTTGACCAAACAAATCAAAAAAACTTCAATTGTTGCAGCATGGACCTTCCCACAGCTCCATGATTAGTCCCTGTGATAAGCCTGGCTTAAACGACGCTCATATTGGTAACACGGACGTGTCCCTCCCCGCACTCTGGAGCTACCCAGCGTCTTGGTTTCTCCTCTCGCTCTGCTATGTCACTTATTTCCCATTGCACAGAAATATTTCTCTGCTTAGGCCATTTCATAAACCCGCTAAAAGCTCCTGCACGTGCCCAAGAAGGAGCCGGGAGGCTCCGCGCTCGGGAAGGAAAGCCGGAGCTCGTGGTGCCCCAGCGAGCCGAGGGTCCCGTGTCCCAGCAAAGGAGGAGCATCCACAGCGGTTCGGATGGACGCGGCTGCACTAGCCCGGGGATGGGGTTAATGCTGGAGAAGGGCGGATGGATGGGAAGGTTGGGAAACGGCTGCCTGCAGCAGGGCAGAGCGGCTGCAACGGCACGCGGTCCCGCGGGACCCGCGGGTCTTGTGCGCCCGGATGCAGGCGGAGAGCGGGACGACTGCTCCCGGGATGAGCGCTCCAGGAGCTACGCAGCGCTGGGCAGCCCTCACGGCCGTGTCCCCACGAGCATTGTCCCCATGAACACTGTCCCCACGGACACTGTCCCCACGGACACTGTCCCCATGGACACGCGCCGTGGGGAGCACAAGGAGGGCCGGAGTCCCTCGTTTCACCGGGGCAGCGCCAGGACCCGGTGCTGCGGAGACAGCGCCTGCGATGGGCCCGGGAGGGGAGCGCGGGGCAGGGAGAGCGATGGAAAACGGAGGGAATCAGCTCGGTGCCAACGCAGCCCTGCGGGAGCGTCCCCTGCTCCACCAACACCCGTCCTCGCTGCCCAAGGGGCTCCAAACCACGCGGGTAGCTCGTACGTGGAACCAGGTGCCTCAGCGTGCGTTAAAGCTCTTCATTATTAATAGAAACGCTGCCGCGTGCCAGTCGGCAGCCAAGCCGAGAGGGAAGCGCTGGGAAACGAGGAGCCAGCAGCTTAGTCACACTCTGACCGAGCTGCTTTTCTGGAGCATGAGGTAATTCTGGAGGCATCGGTCCCCGCCGGGCCCGCTGCGCGCGAGGGCTCCCGGCCGCCACCAACTCCCGCTGCTTTCTCTTCCCGGTACGCAACCCTCCGGGAGCGCGTTCCCCAGGGAAGAAAATCCCACCACCTGGCACCGCTTAGGGCAGCCCAGTGGGAGCCCTGCCGAGGGGCCAAGTCCCGGGACATAAAACACCATTTTCAGGCTCAAATCCTTACACAAAACCAGCCCTATCTCTTTAAGCCTCCGTACGCTAAAAATCTCATTTCTCTGCCATGTGCAAACGCTCCTCCCGCAGCGAGGCAGGAACTAGCACCTGCCCCCATAAGTCACACGTGCTGGGAAAAGGCAAGGGGATTATTTTGGCCTGAAAAAGGGATTTGAGTAACAGGAGAGCAGAGGCTCAGCAGGATGAATTTGGATCTCCTCGAGCGCCTGCTTCCCTTTGCGCATTTGCTCTTGTTCTGCCCCGGGTTTTGCCACTGTCCCACAAACCCTGCTCAGAGCCGATTGGAATATTGGACCCCTAAGCTCTTCCTGGACAGATTTCCTAACAAAATGCCCAGTCTTGAGGATGGTCTGAGAGCCCGGAGCGTGTCATGCTGGACCGGCGCGCTCAGCACCGCATCCGCCCGCGTTCTGCTGCGTTTGGTTCGTTTTTGTGTCCTCCCCAGGCTGCACCCTCGAGCGTTCCAACGAGCCCGTCCCGCCGCCCCCGGGGCCGCCGGATTCCCCGGCTCCGAACCCGCCGGGGTTCCCGCTGCTGGAGCAGCCGCTGCCGGGACAGGGACACGGAGGGCGCGGGCGGCGGCATCAAGTGACCGGCGGCGGCTCCCGCTCCTGATAATTTCCCGGCTTAGCAGGGCCCCGCCAACAGCCTGCGCGGCTGCGCCCGGGCGCTCCGGGGAGAATTAATCGGCGGCGGAGCGGAGCGGGGAGATTGTGTTACCTCCGTTTCATGTGGAAGCGGCGGCCTCGCAGCGCCAGCTAATTTATGAACTTAATTAAGCTTGGGGATCTTCTTTCAGAGCGAGACAGGATGTCTCTTTGCTCTGGTTTCCCTCCTGCCCCTGCGGGGGAAATTGCCGGCTTTGCAGGGAGGAAAGGGCTGCGGCTGCCGGTGCGGGGCCCGGAGCTGCTCCCCGCTCGGGATGGATCCCGCCCGCAGGAAGAGGAGCTGGGAATGCACAAAACTGGGATGTCCCCAGGGCACTTAGGGGCAGCAGGAGGACCTGCCGTCCTGCCTCGCTGCAGCACCGAGGCCAGGAGACATTGGAGCTGTTGGAGTCGCGGATGGAGGAGCTGCGGATGCGGCTTGGAGCTGCCCCCAGCTCCCAGCTGGACCTCGCCATGGAGCCTCTGCCCAAGCGGCTCCGGTTCCTGCTCCCGTTTCCCCACAGTGGCCCTAATGTCTTTTCAAATACCGCTTTATTTGGAAGTAAAATTTCCATTAGGCAATATCTGTCTCAGGCAGTTTCTCTGAAGGAAACGCTGCCAGGCAGCTCTCCCCACGCTAATTACAAGAACTAAGGGAGCACCGAGAGCGCCGGCTCTGTGCTTCCCTCCTCGGCTCTCCAGAGCGCTGTCTTTCCAGCGCAAGTAGTACCGAGTATCAGGGTCTTTCTCGGATCTCTTGGACACAGCTCCATGACTCCAGTTTAATTCACTTTGCGAGAAGCATCCTCAGCTGTTTCCCGGCACGTCACACCAACGGAGCGGTGCAAATAAATGCAGGAGCCGCTCGGAGAGGCCTCCGGAGCGGCAGGGCTGGCCCAACGGCACCGAGCCAGGGAAGCCAGGGCAGGGGCTGCGGAAGGGCCAGAGAAGCGGCTGTGGAAGGGCCCGGGCAGGGCCGGCTCGTGCCCGTCCCGCCGGGGCCGCTCGCCCTGGGGAGCGCCCGGAGCGCCGCGGCCGTGCCAGCGCCGCCGGAGCGCATCCCAGGCGGCTGCCTAATTCATTCCTGCTGGGAAACACCAGAGCCGCTCCTGATCACGTTAGCAAAAAGAGCACTTAGGCAGACAAATTAGCTTTGTTTTAATGGGCGGATGTGTAGAAAATATTTTGACTTCTGACTACTAGTTTGCATGGGGTTAGCCACAGAGCTGGCGGCTTCCTTGGAATATTTGGCTTAATTTTCACGTTTAATTTGTGGAGAGGCTCCCGCGCAGGGGCGAGCGGAGCCGCAGCTCCGCAGGGCGGTCAGCCAGCCCAGGGCAGAGACGAGCTGGGCACCGGCGCCCGTGGTGAGACCAGGGCTCACGCAGCCAGGTACCGCCGCCTGGCATCAAGAGCATCTCAAATAACCCAGATTGCTTAAAGCCAACGTGTAAACGACAGGAGAGCTGCATGCACGCGTGCACACCCCGTTCTGAGTGCGCGGCAGCAGCACCGGTTGCAGGTCGCGCTGCCCGTGCAGGTCCACGGCCTCCTGCTCGCGCTCCGAGCGGATGCGCCCAGCCTGTGGGATCCACTGGATCCGCTGGATCCGGTGCTCTATGGATCTCCCGTGGCAGCCCCGCTCTTGCCGCCCGCTCTGCACCTCCCGTGTCACCAGCGTTACTGCAGTTGCCCTAACTTTGTGTTTTCCACCGCGAAACGCAATGCGCGCAAGGCAGGGCAATGCACCCGGTGCATGGGCCCACGTCCCACGAGAGGGGAAAAGGAAACCCCAAGTCACTATTTCTGCGGCAGGCGCCCGCGTTCAGTGCCAGCACGGGAAAACGAGCACGTGGTGTTTGCACAGATGTTTTTCCAAGTGGAAGGAGTGACAAAGGCCATAAGGAAATTTCCCACACAGTCCGTGTTTAAAGGTCTGCTCACCCTTCCCTGTGTCTGCTTGCCTCTGCCTACATGCGCTGCAGCCATCCCCGCTGCAGCTCTCCGCTCCCTGGGATCATTCATCCCGCAATCCCGCAAGTTCGGGATGCCACAGAGGCCAGAGCGGAGCCCCGTGCTGCGGAGATGCTGTTGGGGAAGGCAGGGTGGCCCTGGCACATCCCATGTGGGTTCCCGGAGCGCTCCCGGCTCCACCGGCCCCCGGAGCCCTGTGAGCCGCTAATCCCGGTGAGGAAGCAGAGGGACAACGGGGTGGCCATGGGGACAAGAGGATGCAGTCACCAGGCCGGGGCTTTTCCTCCCAGGCTGGTAATTCGGGGATGGAAAGAGGAAAGCGCTCGGGGTCCTGGTGTTAAACATCCAGGCACGACGAGGACGGCGGCTGCCCCGGGAACGCGGCACACGGGGACGGTCTCACTGCCCCGTAGCAACAGGGCTGGTTATTTCATGACCACAGAGCCCAGATCTGCCCCCCGCATCTTCCCACGTCCTCTGAGGGCCAGAAACAGCCGAACTCGGTCAGCAGCGAAACCAGAAGAAATGCAAACGGCCAGCGACGGCGCGGCCGGAGCTTCCCAAAGCTCTCGGTTCCCTGGAGCCGATGTCCTGGGGCAGGGACAAGTTCCCCGTGGGAAGTGGCCACACGAGGACAGGGCCCTGCATGCGCTGTGCTCGCCCATCCGTCCCGGACGGAGCAGAGGTTGAGCACAGCGTGCTGGAACCGGCCAGCTATACGGACACGGGTAAATAGGTAAAACCAGTCAGAGTGTTTAACAACTGCAGCGTTGCCGGTGAAAATTCAGCAATAAAATTTTCACAGGCCTGCAAATTAGGCTAAAAGTACACATTTAAAGACAAACAAGTAATGCATTTCAGCAAACAGAACAACAGCGATACGGATAAAGACAAGGACAACAACCCGGCTCATGCGGAGCACAGAGTGGGGCAGTGAGCGACATCCACACACGGCATTTGAAAAGCACATGGCACGGCCAGGCACTTCACTTCTCACCCCAAGAAACTGGCTTAAATTTAAGATATTTGCTTTAAACCATTGGGGTGTAGAGAGGAGAAGCTTTGCTTTGCAGCAGCTGCACTTTCAGCTTCCCCCCTCAGCCCTTGTCTCCACGTGGATGAAACTTGCTTGGTTCTGATGGGTAAAACCTCCCGCCAGCTCCAGGGGCACCTCCTGGCCCCCTTCCCAGGCACTTCCCGCCCGGATGCTGCCGCAGGGCGCTGCTCCGGGCAGCGTTCCCACGGGAGCAAACCCCAGGCGTCGCTGAGTGCCGTAGAGCAGGGCCGGTGTCCTGCTCCCTGGGGCAATTCCAGGGAAAAATGCTAGCGCCAGGCACTCTCCTGCTCCCACCAGTCACATTTTTAATGGCATGATCGGTGCTCGGAAAGCCAGAGTCCACGGACACATGGATGGGGCTGGGAGTCCTGGGAGCGCGGGGCAGTTGCCCTGTCCAGAGCAGCTTGCACCATCCACAGCAGCCCCGGCTCCGTTGGCAGGAGGAAACCTGGAAAACCCATGTCCTTCCCTCCCGCGGGACTCGCTGGGAAGGTGGAGCTGGACAGGGATGGAGGCCCCGGCACAGGGGAGTGCCGGGAATGCCGCGCGTGGAGCGAGACGCGGGAGCGGGAGCGCGCGGGGCTTGCAAGAGCGCCGGGAGCGCCGGGACAACCTTCCCGCGCACGGGGAGGGCGGCTCTGTGGGAACCGGTGGGAGGAAAGAAATTCCCCCTGCGGACACAGCCGCTGCTCGGCCGGGCCGGGGCCCTCGTAAATAACCCGCCGTCCCCAGGGAGCCATGGCCGAGGTCGCCGTTCTTTCCCTTGAACTCTCCCGATGAAGGAAGCAATAGCGGCGGCAGTGGCACGGATCTGGCTGCAGATCAGTCGCGCTGACAACAGCCACGGAGGCCGGGCCAGGAGAAAAGGCTTTTGTGCCTGAGCAGCGCTAACGGCACCGTGAAGCTCTGTGTGCAAAATACTCCACGCGGAAATATTCCCGTGGAAAATACTCCGCGGGTTGGAAAACACCAAACTGGCCAGCAGATACAACCAGCGGTGACTAATTCCACCACTTGGACCTCGTGAAAAACGCAGAACACAAACCAGGCTCCCATTAAAAATTAAAATGTTAAATTGTTTTCTTCAACGAACGGCTGTGATTCAGAGTCAGAAACAGACCTGATTAAAGATTAAGGGTGGAAAGTCTATAAAACACTAATTACCGCCGTACTTACAGTGAATTTGGCCTGTTGGGTTTAATTACTTCTAGCTGGAGGTCGCTGGCGCTGAGGCCGGGCTGCGGGGCGCTGTTGGCGTTGAGGAAGCTGTTGGCGTTGGCGGAGATGACGGACTCCAGGCTGGAGTTGATGATGCTGTTCCTGTTCTCCGCTAGAAAACACCAAGAAACAGGGCCCGTCACTCGGCCGCACGACACAGCGGTACAGACCACACTGCTGCAGGACGTGAACCGTTCCTGTAATAATCCTTGCCCTTAAATAAACAGGGCAGTGCTGCAGCAGCTGCCGAAACCAGGCAGGTAGTTTACAGTCGTGTTTTCACATATATTATACTTTAAACTATAAGAAATGGCCATTAGTATTTTTTTTTTCTTAGGTGCAGGTACATTTGAAATGAGTAACTCTTCTGGTAAGAAAACATTGATTTTTCTCAATGCTTTACATTCCTGAAGACTTCTTAAATACCACAGAACCTGAAAATATATTAAAGTGCAAACTCCATGCGGGAATGAACCCCTGCGCCGAAGCAAGTGGCCAGGTCAGGAATGCCCTGAGAGGGACAGGGACAGGGACGGATCAGCTAGGGATGGATCAGACAGCTCAAGTGTTTCTC
Organism: Crypturellus undulatus; assembly: GCA_013389825.1. Classification (NCBI taxonomy): domain Eukaryota; kingdom Metazoa; phylum Chordata; class Aves; order Tinamiformes; family Tinamidae; genus Crypturellus; species Crypturellus undulatus. Next base: position 16,516 of record VWPW01019756.1, read on the forward strand.
AGGCTTCATTCGAGGCTGTTACACCAGTGGCCAGCGATGTACAGAGAGTTTCCTCATCTGGGAAACTGCAGCAGCTGCACCTGAAAATATTATATATCCCACACTGCTGGTGGCAGCCTGGGCTCCTCTCTCAGCTCTGCGCTGGCCTACCTACAAACACATCAATTCATTCTCACGAGATGCTGTTTCCATATGAGCAGTAACTGCAGCTGTGAGACGCAATTAGCAGCGCTCACGGTGCGGGAAACTGCTCTACGGAGGGAGCTGCCGCGTCTGCCGGGCTGCTCTACGACAGAGCGGAGCCTCATGAGCCCCGCTTTCATGATGAATCTCTCCAAGGAATGGTTTTTCCTCCACACAGCGACTAAAAGCAGCCAGGAGCAGGGGATCCTCATTCTCCATCCCTCGGCCACGCAGCCCTGCTTGTCTTGGGAGGGAAATGCGCAGTGCCCATCCACCCCTGGACACACTTGATGAAGGGATGAAAGGAAACTCCACGACAAGAGGAGCTCCTGGTTGTGTAAAAGGCTAATCCCGAACATGCGGCACAAAGAAACCCCCTGCGTTTGTGTAAGGCGACGGCGAGGAGGGTTGTCCGGGGCGCACAGGATCAGCCTGTGCACAGGGGATGCCACCGAGGAGGCCAAGTCCAACCGTCCTGGTGACGCTGCAGCCCTGGACGTGTCCTGCTCAGGGCTGGACGGAGGGCGACGGCTAAAGCTGCCCTGGAACACAGGGGGACCTGGAACACAGGGGGACGCTCAGGGATGGGGAAGGAAGGCAAAGAAGATGTGGAGTCATCAGGACCTGGTGACAACCTCGTGCTCAGGTTACAGCTGGGGACCTCAGCCAGCCAATTCCCTGTAAGAGCAGTGCTGAGAAAGAGGCTGGATCCTGAATCCGGGGGCTCTTCCCACTTCCGAGCCCATGGAAGCACCATGACTGCTCCGCTGAGGCTGGAAAAAGCCTCTATAGGACCAGCAGCGTCTGGAGAGACCCTCAACGCCGCATTGGAAGCAAAATGTCCTTGGCAGGAATGACACAGAGGGAAATCTCCAGTACATCTGCCCCTTGGGCCCAGCTCCCTTCCCTTGTTCCCCTGGAAAAGCGGAGATGTTCCACAGCCGTCAGCCTAAACAAGCTCTTTTGTACCAAAAGGCCCTCGTTGTATCATCCACCCCCCAAAACTTTCTTTTCCTTCGCTGCGCTCGCTAGTATTCCCAGTAACCCAATGCACATCTGCATTAGGGCGCGCAGGCGGGTGTCCTTGTGAGCAGGGCAGCTCAAGTGCCAGGGATCACCCAAAGCCAAAGCCATGTTAATTATGTCTCCAGCTCCCTGCAACTGCACTTCATTAGTCTTGATCTCCAGCGAGCTAACAGAGAAGCAATATGATTTATACTTCTTCTCCTTTGCTCCTAGGATTCACTTAGTTATAAGCAGGCTACGCAGATCAGGATGTTTTTGCCCAACCAAGGTTTCCACTTGCCACCTTCAGCACAGCGAATGGAAAAACCCAACCAATCCCTCCAGCTTTGAGTCATACGGGAGCAAACAGAAAGCCAAGCTCTCCCCAAACCAAGGCAGGAAAGCCCATAAACAAGAGTGATTTCCCCAGAGTGCCAAATTTAAGGATATTTATTGGCCTGTATTTGGGAGGCAGCTCCGGCGGCAGGTAATGGGTTTGAGGCGGGAGCTGTAATTCAATCTCATCCTGCAGGAATCGCACATGGACGGAGAGTTCAGGCAGAGTCCAGCCCTGAGCATGGAGCTGGGGGCTAATGGGGGTCTGCGAGGGACCCAGGAGGTGGCAACGACCGAGCTCGTGGTTATTGCTATTAATCCTTCACTTTTAGCTGTGTTTTCAGGCCATTTCTTCCACGCAAGGCTAACCGCCCGGCTACCAGGAGCATCGGAGGGGCCCTCGGTAAGGGTTTCGCTTCCAGAAGGGAAATTGCTTCCATTTATATCCATCAAGAGAGCTATTTGTCCATCCTCCTTCGTGCGATTTAACGGGGGAAGGAGGGGAGCGCAGATGGCAGCGGGTGGGTGGAAAACACCACGAGCAGCTGAAAGGGCCCCCAAAGTACCCGAGGAGCAGAGGGGAGCACAGCAGCACTTCTTGCTAAGAAGAAGCAAGAGCGAAGGAAAGCAGAGCAGCGAACTGCACAAATATTGACAAGGAGATAGAGCGGAGCCAGCAGAAACGAGAGAAAAACTAACCCTGTCACAGCACTCAGCACCAAGGAGGCCAGGCCAGAGCACCCCGGGGTTTGGCACCAGGTCGCCCACATCCTGCAACAACCACGGATGGACGGGGAAAACAGGAGCAGCCCGGAGGAGGCAGATCTGCATCGCGACAGCAGCCTCCGAAGCTCCGTTCCGTTATTTCCAAACACTTGCTGCCAAGGCTGAGGTCTGAAAAGAAGCTCCATAAGCCTCGCAGAGCAGTGCCGACTGCCTGCGCAATCTAGGAACTCGCCACCAGCCAACATTGAATTAAAATCACTATCAGCCAAGCGTTTCATCAAAGAGGATGGGAGATGAATGGAAGAATTTGAAACTATCTCCTTATTTTATTTTTCAGAAGGCTGATACAGCACTTGGCATGGTGTTTTTAGCAGCTTATGTGAAGGATTTGTCACCGTGATGCTTAATTTGGTGTTGCAGCCCCAGAAACGAAGCGGCAACCCACGAAAGCGGCCGAGGGCAGGGGAGCCGCTCTGCAGCAGGGCCGGGAATGCGCCGGCTCCAGCTCCAGCTCCAGCTCCAGCTCCGGCACCAGTCCCAGCGGCTCGGCAGCTCCAGAGATGCCCCACGTGTCCGTGGCAGGTGCCCATTGCTTCCCTTGGGAGCTCTTCCAGGGAGCCTCTACCATCCTGGAGCACTTCCAGCGAGCCTCTGCCGTCCTGGAGAGCAGGGCAGCAGCCTGAGTGATACGGGAGATCCAGGGCACCTTGGTAACACTTATCCCCTGGGACCGGGAAGTGCTGAGCAAAGCACTCTGCAAAATAACAGAGCCGGAGCGAGCACAGTGCTGCTGGTGACAAAGAGCTGATGGGGAACAAGCAGAGCATTCACCGTGCTAGGACACGGCGCTCCCGGGAAGGTGAAGCCGCAGGGAAGCAGCCTTGGGCAGACCTGGGGGTGCAGGGAGGCTCCCCAGATGGGGATGTTGTTTTGGGCACTTCCCAGCACTGACATTTTGCTCTGCGTGGCCCGAGGTGCTGCTCAGAGCCTTGCTCAGAGCCTTGCATGGAGCCACGACCACCCCAAGTCAGGAAAGAAAGGAAACAGTAAACTATTCTGCACTGACACATGCAGCTGAGATGACACCAAAATTAAAAAAAAAAAAAAAAAAAAGAAGTCCTGGTTTCTCATGTGCCTGAAGGGAAAGCTGCTGGCATGGGGAGTCCCCGTGCAGGGACGGTGACGCACTGGATGGACTGGCCAAGAGGGAGGCCAGGGAAGCACCGCGGCAACACACCAGTGCATAACCCAGGACGACTTTCGGGTTGGATGAAGGCAGTACATGGAGGAGCCAGGGAGCAGGAGACTCCCAAATCTACTTTCTCTTAACAGCAAAGAAGTCCATTAGGTCCCTAATTTCCACAAGCAGCTTCTGATTTTTGCTGCTGCCCTTGGAGCAACATGATGGGCCGCTCTCAGAGCACGCACCGGCCCTGCCAGGGCTTCCTTGGGAACCCGCATCGCTGTGACACCCTCCAAAACGAGAGTGACGGGCAATTAATGGCAAATTAACCAAGGGCAGCAGGCGGCACGTTAGGGCCAGTGGAGCAGAGTCCCATCCCCAGAAACCGCAGTGCTCCCAACCCAGCCTGTTCTGCTCCTGTGGCCGTGGGAGCCACGCGGCCGCAGGACGTGTCACTGCCACCGCGGGGGGCCGAGGTGGCACTTACGCTTGTCGCCGGGCTGCGCCGTGTGGAAGAGCGTGAGGGGCCTCTCGCTGCACGAGGGCGGCTTCGACTCCGCGCTCTTCTTGCGCGAGAGCAGCAGCTGCGAGTTCGACGGCGGCGCCTCGGGCACCGTGTTGAATATCTGGGGGGAAACAACAGGCAGGTTTCTCTTACCAAGCAAACAGCACTGGTATTTGCTCAACGGCCGCAATCCTGCTGCTTCGCGCCCCTTTCCTCCACCCCACGCATGATGCTGCTGCAAAGGGGACAAGTGCTGCTTGGTGGTGATGGGGACAGCAGCTCGGGGACACGGGGGCTCCCTGAGCCGCATGCTGCCGCGCTCAGGTGGGCAGCGCTCCCCCCGGATACCCGGATCCCTGCGGATACCCAGATCCCTGCGGATCCGCTCCCGCAGGATGCAGGGAAAGCTGCTGGGACGGGCGACCGCCCAGGCTTAGTGGGGTTGGTTCATGGGACAACTAAATCCTCATAAATGCCCACAAAAGCTCCGTGCTGGTTTTTACAAATAAATGCTGCAAAGCCAAGATGCTTCTGCCAAAAACACTCATGTTGCACCATTCCCAGCAGCCCGGAGGAGCGAGTGTCCGGTAGCGCCCGCAGCGCGGGGACAAGCACCACAGGCCACTCTCAGCACATCAGGTGCCTCATTATAGCAGAAACAGCCCCTTCTGCCGGGATGCGCCAGGGACCTGCTCCCAAACAGCGCCCGTCTCCGCCAAGTGCTGCTCCGGAGGCTCCCGACCACGCGGGGAGCTGCGAGCGGCCGTGGATGATCCAGCAGGAATTCCCCCGGCCTTGCGGGCCCAGCGAAGGGAACATCCGCACGGTCTGTGCACAGCTGGACACGCTGCAGAACAGATGGGGGGCTGATGTAGCCCCGCTTCGGATCTCCCAGCGCATGGGTCTGTGTGCTGCATGCAGTGACGGCAGCACCACGAGCCTTGCGCTTTTGCAGCCCGCTCCGCTCTCCTTCCCTGCGGTTCCCGTGCAAACGCATCCAGAGCGGCTCCGTCTGCACAGGGTGAGCCCCAGGCTGCCTCGCGCCCACCCCGGTCCCTCCTCCTGCCTGTAATGCAGCTGCAAACGCAGCCGAACGCGGCTGAACGGCGCTCCCCGACGCGGCACGCACACCGGGCGCAGGGCACCCGCCTCCCGTCCCACAACCAGCACTTTTTCCCTCAAAACACACCCACATTCGAACTGCATTTCAACGTTGCATTCTGCTTGGGAAATACAGTGAAATGCATGAATCAAGCAGAAGCAGTTGTTTGATATATAAATGCTAAAAGCATTTATGTATGGATTTTCTGCAGTGCCTTCGCCCCGCGCAGCAGTGCCGTGCGGCAGCCCCGCGATCCGGCGCAGAGACACAGCACGAGCTGCTGCCACCTCCATCCAGCACCTCCGAGGCAGCCGCCACTAAAATTAGCTGCCCGTGGAGCAGAAAAGTCAATAAATAGCCACATTTTAAGGAGCACCAGTGCTTATTTTGGAGGACTGAGGAGGGAGGGGCCTGAGCATTCAAAGAGCTGTCAGATAAATAGTTTACCCGGCGTTGGCCTTCACCAGGACTCTCTGCCAGGAGGGAAAAGGAAAGGGGCTTCACGGTGCCGATAAAGGAATATTAATTCTTCCCATGCAGAAAGGCCCCAAGTCTGGGGCCTGTGCAACTCCCTGCACCGTGAGCATTAACGTCTCGGCCGTCGCTCCGCTGCCTGCGGGGAACAGCAGCGCGGCAGCAAATCGATCCCTTAATTTTGCAGCACTTTAAAACAACGGCCTTTTTTTTTTCCAGAAGGCTATAAAAATAAAAGCTCTGGAAAATAAAATGGATGGATATCTGCAATTTTCAACACATTAAGTGCTGACACAGGCGATGCAGTATTTCAGCATGCCTTTTGGCTAACTTTCTGTTTTGCCATCAGAAATGCAGGGCTAAAGGGGAACGGCTGTAGCCAGCTCGGATGGGGACGATGGGGACAGCATCGTGCGCGAGAGCAAGGAGAGCGCTGCTGGCAGCGGGGAAGCGAGCGCCGGCTTTACCTTCTCGTGGTTTTCTATCAGGATTTCGACGACGATGTTCTGGAACTTGATGTCCATGATGGCCGCGACCGTCTCCTCCTGCGGCCGCAGCAGCGTGGGCCCGAACACCACGCCGAGGTTGGCCACCGTCATGAGGTTCTGCTTGTGGTTGCTGGCCACCCTGCGGAGGAGAGCGGAGAGCGGCGGTGACGCCAGCGCCCGGTGCGGGCCTTGCAGCTCGGCTCGCGCTGCTTCGGTGCCCGGGGCGCTCCGGGAAGGCTCGGCCACGTGGAAAAGCACCAATTTAACCATTTTGGCTGCTGGGAAAATTCCAGGGCGGTGAGCTGAGTAATGCTGAAAACCCCACGAGGCTGCAGCCACCGGGCTCGTGTTGCAAACCCCTCCCAGGCCAACAGCGTGAGTCACCGGCGCTGCAGGCGCTTCTCCAAACGAACCCTTGGCCCCGGCGCACGCGGCGCGCGGAGCCCAGCACCGACCTCATCCCGAGCCCAGCACCGACCTCATCCCGAGCCCAGCACCGACCTCATGGCGCGTCCCGCTCGCACCGCGTCTCCACCCTCTGCTCCCGCTGCCGACCGAGCTCAAGAGCTTGTAAAGGTCCCATCCCGGGTCCATCTGGGGCTCAGACGGGCCCCAACACCCACCCAGGGCTTCCCCTGGACTTCTGCAACCTGGGAGCTCCTAACGGCTTCGGGAATCACAGTAATTTAGCTGAAGTTTTCCCATGAGCGTCCCCTCCCTTGGCGCTTTCCCCCTGCTCGCTCCAGCATGGAGCAGGGGAGGAGTCGGAGGCGGCTGCAGGAAGGTCCCCAAAGGCCATCAGCCTCTGGGCAGGGACCCCCGGGGACCCTGCACGGTGCATGAGGTGCATGAGGTGCATGAGGTGCATCAGGTGCATGAGGTGCATCAGGGAAACTTCTGCCTTGCAGCCACGTCTGTACTGAGACATTCCCGACCCCTGCCTGGATTTGGAAAAGTGCACCTGTGACTCCCACAGCTCTGGGAGCTCCAGGACACTCCGTGCAGCACCACAATGATTCCGGGGGGTCAGCAGAACATCGCTCGCTTATAAAACNAATTATTAATGGCTTCACCAGCAGCGCCTGGGGCGGGCAGTCCCACCGCTCGCGGGTGCCAGCACAGGGTGTCCCCGACCTGGAGTCCTCTCGGGACCGCGCGCGGCCCTGCCCCACGGCTCCGCTGGGAGGAAGGGGCTGCGCTGGGGCGGCAGTGCAGCGGCACGGGGGGCCCCACTGCAGCACGGGGGGTCCCAGGGCAGCACGGGGGGTCCCAGGGCAGCACAGGGGGTCCCCACGGTACCAGGGCAGCCCCGGCGCCCGCTCGGCTCCCGCCGCGCGGAGCAGTGTGATCCCCCGCCGCGCGCCCGGCGCTACTCGGCACGCGTTGCCTGGCTACTCTGTGATCACAGGCTCGACCAAACACCATTTAATAGCGGTGCCGGTGGCCTGGCCGTGGGCTGCGTCCCTCCTCCCTGCGCCCCGCATCGGGTTGGAGGGAGCAACCGGGAAGGGCCGCAGCCCGGGAATGCCAGTGCCCAGCTCTCCCCTGGAGCAGCAGTGCTCCCGCTCACGCCGCTTCCTGCCTTCTCCAGGATAGTATTTTTCCCATTAAATAATGCTGGGAGCAGCTCCCCTTTCCCGCGCGGCCGGCACTGCTCTGCCCAATCCTTCCCACCCGGCGCGGTTCGATCCCATCAGAGCCCTTGAGCGCAGCAGCTTTTGCAGCTCGGAGCCGAACCACCCCCATGTTTTTTAACAGCCTTGCTGCAGATTCCAGGGAACAAACCCAAACCGATGTCAGAAGGAAGCATCTGGAGTCGTTCTCAAACATAACTGAAGTATCCCTGAGCTTTTTCTCTCCTACAGACAACCCAGAACTTCCCCAGGGCTCTGCTGCATTTCTCTGCTGATTTTCCTATGCTCATTGACCCTCCGCAGGTGCCAAGGCCTCTCCAAGGCACAGGGTGGATGCTGCGGGCAGGGAAAGGGACGGGGACGCGAGGACCAGGGCAGGGAGGGCCTCCAGCCTTGGGGCCGCCAGCAGCCCCCGGCGCCGCCGTCTCTTTCTGAGCACTAATCAGAGGCTTCCATGGCAACGGCGAGAGCAGGAACGAGATGGGAAATTACAGGTCAGCCCGGCCATTGAAAGCGAAGGATTCACTCGGCTCCTCTGCCCTCCGGGAGTTTCAAGGCGACCTGAAGCGCTGGTTACCCAGGGCGCAGGGCTGTGCCCGGTGCCCAGGAGCAGCCTGGAGTCCCGGGGCAGGAGGCCAGGGATGCTCCGAGCCACCAAGGGGCCATTGGAGCCCGCGGGCACCGCGCGGCCCCGCGAGCCGCAGTCCCTTCCTCCCGTCTGCTGCTCACCCGAGGGTTTCCAGCCAAGCAGGTATGAGTCAACAGCACGCACACAAACCAGGGAACGTTCCTGCCACTGCTGACTTCCAGAGGAAGTGGGAAAAGGAGAGGAAAACACATCAGTCACGGACGTACTTTGCCAAGTGGTTCATGAGCAAGTGCAGCATCTGCCTGTTCTTCTCGGGGAGCCGGTGCACCAGGCTGTGGATCTCGGACACCCTGGACTCCTGGTTCTCCAGTTCTGCATTGGAAATCAGGGGTCATTTATCTCTGCTAGAGGGATTTTATTATAGGAAACAAAAACAAGCCTAGACAATAACACAGATAGACACCCAGGGACCCAGGACTCCCACCTTCAAGGGGATGTTCCTGCTGGCACCTTTTCCTTTATCAATTCGGATCAGTCATTTACAAAGGAATGAGTAAGGGGCTGGGGCACAGGCTGCAGACAGAGCCCATGGGGATGGGGACAGGTTGGCTGCGCCCTGGCTGCTCCCTGCTTTTCCGGGTGGGAATCACAGCCGCCTGCTCCAGCGCAGCAAGGCGATCCCAGCGCAGTGCCCGGGCAGGGATCGCGGCTGCGGAGGCCGGACACGGATCACACCAAAAGCTTTGGTTGAGCAAAACCTCCCTCCTCCGGGGAGATGATGGTTAAAAAACCACCGGCTACTGCGGCCACTCGTTCCTCCCCTGCCCTTGCAGCACCGATGCTTCTTTTCCAGTACATCCCAACTAACCGCGTGCCCCATCCCGTGGTCCCATCCCGCCTTCCCGGCCCCGCGAGCGGGAGGCCGGCGGGAAGGCGCCAGGGGAGGCTGCGCAGCCACGTGCAAACGGGGCCCCTTTCCTGCACAGCCCACGTCAGAGCACTCACTGGCTGCTTTGATGAAGCTCCTTTGGAACTGGTACATCATGAGCGGCCCCGGGAGCATCCTGCAAGGGAAAACAAAAAAGGAGACATGAACAAAATACATTTGAGCAGAAGAATCCACAAAACCGCAGAAACGTAACTTTGCCATAACCATAAATCCACCTCCACTTTTTAAAAGTGCAGAACTAAGCAACAGCGACTCTGCTAATTAATTCCTCTCATCAGAAGGAATAAGATATACTGCAGGAGCTTCGATTTATCCTTCCTTCCGTTTCTGGTTTGCACTAAATTCGTCTTCAATTTTAGCATTCCTTCAGAAACACTATGCAAGCGTGTGATTCTCAAGTGAGTTTAAAAATAAATTAAAAAAAGAAACAAATCCAGTCGTAAAACTTCAGCAATCGCTGCTTCCATTAAATTCCCCCTTCTCCCGCCTGCTTCCAGATCCCTTCTATGTGACAACTGGGTAAACTTAAATAGATTTAAAAGGGAGAAAAAGGCTGTTTGGCGTTAACACGGATGAAGTTTTGGAGCCTGGAAGCGCCTCTGCCAGCTCCCCCTGCACCTGCACGTGCAGTGGCTCTGCCCTCCCCACCCCGGCCCCCGGATCTGCCCCTTCTCCTCCTCCTGGACCCTTCTACCCCGTTCCCCTGCTCATTTCCCCACCGCCTTGCGAGCAGCTCAGGCTCTAGAGCAAAGGTTGCCAATCAGGCAAAATTATGTAGTGTTTTGTGATTTTCTAGGCTGAGATCCATGACGCTAATTATATTCATCACCCTAATTGGATTTAGCTTCTCTCTTGCTCTCTCTCTCGAAAAACCAAAACAAAACACCCAGCACAGCAGCTGAAAGCAAAAGCTGCAGCCGCAGCAGGTAGAAGCACGTCGGGGAAAACGAAGCGCCGGCGGCTGCCAACAAACGAGCGCTTTGGAAGATTCCCCGAGATGATAACGGCCCCGAGCTCCGCACGGCGGTTCCTGCTGCAGCAAAGCGCAGCCCGGCGCCGGCCCCGCGAGGACGGCACCGACGCGCAGCCCGCCCGGAGCGCCGCGCTCCTGCCTCCCGCGCTCCGCAGGCTGCAGCAGCGGGAATCCAGGCAGGGAGCCCGGGGGAGTTTTTAAACCACGGCGGTGCCACATGTGCCTCAGCAGAGAGCTCAGAGCATTCCCTGTCTTCCCGACAGGAAGGAAAAGGGCAGGATGCTCCGTGCGAGGTTGGCTTGGCTCGTGGATGCGCCCCGCGCGCCGCCCGCACCTCAGGTAGGTTTTGAGCGCGCTGGTTATCGTCTTTATCTCCCACTCCGCACAGATCTCCGCCTCCATTTCTGTGGCTGCCTTGGGATCTGCGGAAAAGGAAAAAGAGAGTGAGCCAAATCCATGGAAACCCGGCACCTATCCCGGCAGCCGTGGCAGGACACCAGGCAGGTCTCCGTGCCCCATTTTGTTGGTGCTTCCAGAGCCTTCGGACCGCGATGGGATTCCCAGGACACTGCCGCTATCAGGCTGCATCCGGGACAAGGACTGGGACACAAAGATTCACTTGCATGGACCAAGAAAGCTCCCAGGAGCGGATCCTGCAGACACGCCGCTCCGGCAGCGCCGCAGGCGCGCGGCTCCGTGGGGATTTCTTGTCACCCACACGGATAACCTCTTCCTGATTTGAAAGCAAAAGGTAAACACAGCTCCATTTGAGACCTAATTAAAAGGATGCGCTGAATAAGAGTGAGGATCTCCCCGAGGGCAAAGGGGTTCTTTTAATTAAAAAAAAAAGACATCAAGAGAAGCCCTTGAAAAAGTAAACAGAGAAAAACGGTATATTCACACCGAGGCCACATGTGCCTCGTGTTAATCACACACATGAACAGCATCCTCCCCCTGCAACGGCAGCGCAACCTCCCACTGCACCACTAACCACTCAGAGAGAAACCTGGCACTGTGAAAAATACATATATAGGTACATATACACACAGACATATATATATATAT
>VWPW01019761.1:0-11234 GCA_013389825.1 Crypturellus undulatus
GGGGTGCATCCCATTGGGGCCCATGGAAGTTTCTCCTCCTTTGAATTAAAAATAGGTTTGTTTTTGACTAGTTTTCTGTAATAGTCTTAAAAAAGAATGTTTCCCTTTCCAAGCCAATGATGAATCTCCAGGTAGGAATTCAGAAGCATTACTGATACAATGTCAACAAACCAACATAAGTTTCTATAACATCATATGATAGCAACATATCAAATGTTGATCATCAAGGGTTAGGCTAACAGATAGCATAATTACAAAAGATATGACAACCTGTATGTTTTGCTGATATCCGTGACATTTCCTTTCATGAACAAGCTTTGGGAAAATGTCATAGTCAGGCTAGTGTGGATGTTATAAAGTCCTGAAGACATTTTGTGACTGCATATGTTCACCTTTTTTATTAAAATCAAGCATCTTTTACACATTAATCTTTCTCATTATTTGAACTATTCTTTAGCTAATAGAATAAGAAGACTCAAAACACATTCTCTCAGGTGTAAGGGCAGGTAGTAACAAGAAATATAGTGAAAGTCTGAGCCATATTTTTAAAGTATTAGGTAAATCATAACTTCTATTACCTTTTGAATCTCTACCTTAATTCTGTAGCTACTTCAGTGTGAAAAAGAGCATTTTAAAAAAGAAAAAGTGGATTCATTGGAAGGAGCGAAGGACAGAGGGGACTGGATCTGTATTGTGAAAGTTTTGTAGTTAGTATGTTATTAAAATCTTTCCACAGCTTGAGCTTGCATTTTATGCAATATATTCTGTATGTCTAAATTAAGCACATTTCCAAAATATCTACTGACTTGCAAGACGTACTCTTATTTTGCAGGTAGGCTAAGGAATGAACTAAGTGCTGGTGTAATTATCAAAACTGAGTATAGAAGTGCTATCATCTTTTGAGACAGATACGAGGAGGTTTGAACTGTATGAACTGTATGAAGGAGTTAATAGGAAAAAAAAAAAAAAAGGAAATGTTCTTTTGCCTATGTTTGCCAAATGGTCAAAGTGATCATGATTTAAAATCTAATTAGTCTAAAGATCCACTTGTGTACTGAATTCACAGAAGACTGTTTTTTTTCAGATAACTCATCATGGAATGTTCCATATAATTTCAAAATATCTGGCACAATAAAACAAGACTGTCAAAAACACTGATACAGAAAAGAAAGCTTATTTATGTTGATGCTTAAATGACCGATGGTCTGGTAAGAGTGGGTTTTAGCTTCTTTTACAGCCAGGGGAGAGAAATAACAACAAGCAATGGAAAGAGTGAAAAGTACACCCTTGAGTATAATTATAACGTGTCATGTATCTGATGTATTTTAGGAATCTAATTTAAAATGACATAAATCACTCCCTCAGTTGGTCTCTTTCTTTCCACTGAGTCTTTCCACTACTCAGAATTAGTTGTAGGTGACTGCTCTTAGTCAAATAAATCTTTTGGTTAGCCTCCTTTAGAAGTCAGATGTGTCTGTCCCAAAAGATGATGTACCAAAAGAAAGTGGCATGCTTGCAGGTGAGTTGGAACTGTTCACCAAAAATGTTCCTCTAGGAAATTCTTATCATTTTTTTACCTCCTCTGGATTCTGTTCTTGGTAAAGAAGAAAACTTGATGGCCCTTGATGCTGATGCTAGCAAAAAATGTAGTTGAAACTTCTTGCCAGGAAGATGGTTGGCTCACCCTTAATGGCCTGCAAATATTTCAAAAGTGAACCGATTATTAAAAAAAAGAGACTGGCAGTATGATTAAAAAAAAAAAAAAAGAAAGTTAAAAAAAAAGAAAAAAGACTTATTCTTTGTTTGATCCCACTGATACTTTTTAATTGGGGCTTTTTTTTTTTCTGCTGGTTGCTGCTAGTGCAACCTGTACAAAACCAAGTAGTGCCTTCCTGTGTAGAAGCTTGTCTTATTTAACTGATATTCAACCAAATCACAGCTAACTGTGTACATTTCTTGTACACTAAAATTGTAAAGTTCACCCCAATAAATCAAGCTGAAAACAGCTTTGTTAATGATGGGTTATAGTAGATATTGCTAAGAATAGGTAATTGCTGAAACTGAATAGATGAATAAATCATTAAGCCATGCTGATTTGTAAGCTGCTATCTATATTTTAAGACTAACAAAGGGTGTCATTCTGTGGTATTAGTCTGAATTGTCTTCTATGATAGCATTTCCTGAAGTAGCCTTAGACTATAATGACACAAATTATATCATAGAATCATAGAATGCCTAAAATTGGCAGGGACCTCTAGAGGTCATCTAGTCCAATCCTCCGGCACACGCAGGGCCACCTAGAGCATGTGGCACAGGACTGCATCCAAGCGGGTCTTGAAGATCTCCACAGAAGGAGACTCCACAACCTCTCCTGGCAGCCTGTTCCAGGGCTCTGTCACCCTCACTGTCAAAAAGTTCTTCCTTAAGTTCCAGTGGAACTTTTTATGCCTCAGTTTGTGGCCATTTCCTCTGGTTCTGTCAGTGACCACCACTGAAAAGAGGCCAGCCCCATGCTCCTCACTCCTTCCCTTAAGTCCCTTAAGGTATTTATATACGCTGATCAGGTCCCCTCTCAGCCTTCTCTTCTCCAGGCTGAACAAGCCCAGCTCCCTCAGCCTCTCCTCATAGGGCCGATGTTCCAGGCCCCTGATCATCCTAGTCGCCCTGCGCTGGACTCTCTCCAGCAGCTCCACATCCCTCTTGTACTGTGGGGCCCAGAACTGGACACAGTACTTCAGATGTGGCCTTACCAGGGCTGAGTAGAGGGGGAAGATCAGCTCCCTCGACCTGCTGGAGATGCTCCTCTTAATGCATCCCAGGATGCCATTGGCCTTCTTGGCCATGAGGGCACACTGCTGCCTCATGGTCAACTTGTCATCCACCATGATGCCCAGGTCCTTCTCTGCAGAGCTGCTCTCCAGTAGGTCGGTCCCCAGCCTGTACTGGTGTCTGGGTTTTTTTCTCCCCAGGTGCAGTCTGTTTCAAGACTGAAGAAGTCTTAAAGATTTAGCTAAAGGACAAAAAAGGAAGGACAAAAGCTGAAGAAGTCCAATCTGTATGGGAAGTATGCCTGGTTGTAAAAGTTGTCTACATAAAGGTTTTATTCCAGAACTAGGCTTCTGTTCCACTATTTAATATTAACTTATTGGTGATAGAAACAAAAAGTTAAAACCAAATACATTATATTTGATTTAACTATGTAACAGAGGGAAATTGTTGCCATTTGAGACATCCAGCTGTGTATAAGGGATTGCTTTGGGGCTGACAGATTTTAAAATCTGTAAGAAGTCTGTACCTTCCTGAATTAGGAGCGTTAGGCCATAGAGCTTACCCACATCTCTTAAATTGGTATTAGATCCCTATACTTGGGCAACTAAATTTAAAACACTGTCTCTTCGACTTAAAAGTCTCATCTCTGATTTTATTAAACCATCCAGTCTTATCATAAAAACTATCATTGAATATTCATTCAGTCCCACACCCTTGACATGTTGAATAAAGAAAATGACAGCAAAATCTTCTGGATGTCTCTTTACAAAACAGAACATTGTTCATACGATATTGAAGAATAAAAAATAAAATTATTCTGGAATGACGTCATTTAGAGTAAAAGAAATAGCAAACTAAAATGGACTTGTCAGGTAATTGGAGAAAGGGGCCAGCTGGCACTGATTTCTCTGTCATTTAATTGATCTTTTATCTTGGAGATAAGAAATGAAGGCATAAGGGAGAATTTATATGGGATTAATTTATAACTTCTCACTTGAGGTAGCGATACATTTACATTCCTTAAGTAAGCAAGTTCAAAAGGAAGTTCAAAAATGTAAATGACAAATACTGCTAAAAATACCCATTCAATCTAGTTTTAAAATCAATTTGCTTTAACGACTATGCAGTTTATACTTGTTCTCTGCTAATGTTCCAGTGAATTGGTTTACTGGCATCAACCTCCAAACACATTAAGTATCACAAGATATTAGCAGAATAATTCAAACTGGAAAAAGGAATTGTTAGCATTGAAAATAGTCAAAATTGACAATTAAAATGACAAAGCTAGAGTGTAAAAACATTGTGAATGATTATTTCAATAATAGTTTCAGTTGCAAATAAGTATGTACAAAAAAAAAGACTATCACAAGTTATTTGAGGATTTTTTTTGGCAATAAATTTTGAATAAATTAGAGTAGAGAGTATATATGGACAACTCACTATTAATTGTTTCAACAAAAATATGAGACTGAAAAAACCCCACTAGTAAGAACTTTTCGTTTTGTTATAAAGGAGAAAAGGAGATTCTTAATTATCCTCACCCTCTGCCTCCTCAAATCCCCCTGAAAAAAAGAAAACAGCATAGAAGTTTGAATGGTGTAAGAATTTTTATATTGATTTGGAGCTCTTTTATTTGAAAATACTTCATATTATATAGAGAAACTGTACAATAAGTACGTAAGTACAATATAACAAAATAAATACTTTAAAAGATAATAATTTGTATTTGCTTTTATACTGTTTATAAGATTCTGCAAAATCTTAGTAATATGCATATCAACACTGGGGAATGATTTTTTTCTATTTGGTAACTAGTAAACAGTGCAGAAAAGTGTGTACATGTAAAAAATCGCAAATAAACAAACAAAACCTCTTATCTCATTAATCATCCCATTTTCTGAAGCTTCAACAAACAGGTGAACAATTTTCTTTTTAAAGGATTTTGGCTACAATGTGATAGCTACTATACTTTGAACTACATGAAAGATCTAATAAATTGTTTTTATTAGTCTTCACATACTTGACATATCAGAGAACTGAAGCTTTCTATAATTAATTATCAAGTGATTTATCTAAACTATTGCACTCAGGTGCAGATTCTATCATAAGTAATCAAAGATTTGCTAAATAATTTAATTAATTTATCTTTTATAACTAAAGATGAATGTCTGTATTTTTTTCATTTAGGATTTATATTGTGATCACTGGTGCAAAGATGAGTTGGAGGCCTGTTGCTGGTGGTATAACTCAGTACTGGGTACCCAGTGGTATCACCCAGTCAGTACTGCGTACACTCTTGTTCAACTTCTTCCTCAGTGACTTGGATAAAGGGACAGAGTCCACCTTCAGCAACTTTGTGGATGACACAAAACTGGGAGGAGTGGCTAATACACCAGAGGGCTGTGCTACCGTTTAGAGGAACCTGAACACACTGCAGAGTTGGGCAGAGAGGAACCTCATGAAGTTCAACAAATGCAAGTGCAGGGTCTTGCATCTAAGGAAGAATAACCCCTGGCACCAGGACAGGTCACAGGTTAATCTGTTGGAAAGCTGCTCTGTGGAGAAGGACCTGGGAGTCCTGGTGGACAAGAAGTTAATCATGAGCTAGCAGGATGTCCTCGTGCACAAGAAGGTCAATGAGATCCTGAGGTACATTAGCAGGTGTGTGACAACAGGTCAAGGGATCTTCTCTCTCTGTTTAACTCTTTTGAGCCTACATCTGTAATGCTGTGTGCAGTTCTGGGTGACCAAGTACAAGAGAGACATGAAGTTACAGGAACAAATATGGAAAAGGACAACTAAGATGATGAAGGGACTGGAGCGTCTCTCCTATGAGTAAGGACTGAGAGAGTTGGGTCTGTTCAGCTTGGGGAAGACTGAGAGGAGATCTTAACAGTGTGTATAGATATCTTAAATGAAAACAGACAGAGGCCAGACTCTTCTTGTCCTGAAACTCTGACATTTCTTGTGAACTTGAGAAAACACTTATTTACTATGAGGGTGACAGGACTCTGGAGCAAGTTGCCGAAAGAGGTGTTAGAATCTCCTCCTTTGGAGATATTCAAAAATCATCTAGATTTTTCTAGATGACCTCCGTGCAATGTGCTCTAGGTGACCCTGCTTGAGCTAGAAGGGTTGAACTAGATGATCTCTAGAGGACCCTTTTTATCTCAACTATGCTGTGGTTCTGTGATTTATGGTTGGATTTAAGCATTTAAAGATTACCTTATGCCTTTTGAAACCTCAGAGGGAGTCCAAGGCTTCAGCATAAATCTGTCAAATATGATATTCTTTCCTGGAGCAGAAATTGGTGACTGAGGAAGATACCCAAAGATTTTTTCAAAATTCTGTCCCAAAAGATCAAAACAAATGAATTTAATATAGTGGAAAACTATATGATTATTTCAACTATAGTCTGAAACACTAGTACATCGACCTCATGCTTAATTTATCTGTATATCCTCAACCACAATCATACAGTTTGAAGCTGTTGCGTTTTAGACAGTTTCTATCTGTTTTCACTTATTTAAGCCTGGTACTGCTCACAGTTATGCAAATACACCACCACTTGCTATACTGGAGATTGCCAATGGGAAAGCGAACCTGGAATCTGACCTGTGGTTTAACAGTCAGTACAGAAATTCATCTGGGTGAAAATTTGATATTGCAGAAAAATCTTCCTTGCGGGTGCATCAGTTCTGGCGATCCAGATCTCCAGAAAGAGAAAAAAGCATTAGTATCCACAGAGACAAAGCCATGAGAACAACTCTGAGAAAATAAGGGGACTATGGCAGAAGGAACCTTTCCAGTGGTGGAAGCATGTCCTTTACTAATGATCCCTCCCTTTACTTGTTAAGCAATAAAAATTAATTAATTAATTAATTAATAAGGCAACCGTCGGCATCCGCCTGTGAAGGTTGCAGGCCACGGCTGGCACTAGGCCGCAGGTCTTCAGGCCTGGCCGAGGCGCCAACGCTTCCGAATGTAATCTTAGGGCCCCCCGGGAAACCGGCTTGTATCACCCTCTGAGATCCTGGATCCTCTGCGATGTCTGGTCGTGGGCCGGAAGGAGGACGACGACGTGCCGGGGCACTCTCTCGGGCTGGTCCAGTCGGGTTGGACCCACCCAAGGTGAGGAGGTCGTGGGGGTGGGCCGCAGGGCTTTAGACGCACCAACGGCGCCCTATATGCGGACAGGCAGCACCGACTGCCTAAGCACCCGGACGGTTGACAAAAGACATAACCAATATGGTTCAGGGTCAACCCACCACTTTATTACAGCTAACATAAGCTTTTATATGACGAACGGTAGGAGGGACGATGGGAGGAGGAAGATAGATGATTGGGTGAGGGCTGTTGCCAAGATGTCCTCATTGGCTGTGCTCCCCTGTCACACAACGGGTTGGCCAGAGCGGCTTGCTCCCCGAGGAGAAGACTGTGATATCAACTTGAAACCTGAACAATGACATTTTCAGCAGTGCCCAAAAAGCTGCACTTGCACTTGAGTCAAGTGAAGAGGAGCACCAGAGCACATGGCACATATGACACAGACAGCACCCCAAAAATTCAAGAAGATAGGCAGTCTTCAAGAAGTGGAACAATAAAAGGGCTGGCCTTCCACTATTTTAATGTCCTTTTTATTCTGGGAAACACAGAATGGGATACAGTGCTCCAGATGCAGTCCTGAGTATATATGAATAGAGTCTTAAATATGCTGAAGAGGGGAAGAATCACTTTCTTCAACCTGCTGGCTACACCCTTGCCTATAGAGTCCAGGAACCCTCTCTTGGCTCTGAGGGCCAGATTCAACTTCTTGTGTACCAGAACCACTAGGACTTCCTCTGCTAAGGAGTTCCTCAGTTGGTCTGTATTGGTACATGGGCTTTTTCTTCCCTGGGTGCAGGGCTTTGCTGAAATACAACATCCACTGAGAAGTTATTGTTGATTGCATCAATTATTACTGAAATATCTTATTATAGGTTAAATTTTCTCTAAAAAGAAGAAAAAGATATACAACAAGAGTAGACTCTCATTCTTGTTTTAGATGTGATCAGTCATAATAGAAAAACTTCTTGTTTTCATGAAGAATCAGATTTCAGCCAAGAAACTGCTAAATTGTAAATTGTTATTTTTGCTATAGAAATATCCTCTGCAGATCAGTAAACTGTAAATATGCATCAGAGCTGGGACTTAAGTTAAAGTCTTTAACATGACTGATTATTTTAATATTTGAATACTAAACTAAGGAGATAATACCTTAATGTAAGTAAAAGTTCTTATTGTATTGTAAAGGCTACAGAAAAGGGCTATATTAATCCTGGAAATGGATGACCCTTGGAAAACCTGCCTGCAAAGCAAACTCACCAGTCTGTCTAATATGCTCTCAAAGACTGCTAGCTCAGCAAGAAGATCCTAATGTATTTCTTCCACCAAGAGATCATGAAAAATAGCAGTTTCTCCAAGCAGCTCATGGCTTTATGTTTGTTTTTGAAAGGATGTCTCTAGTGCTTAGCTTTGCAGTACGATAAAGGACTTTTTTCTGAGTCGATACCTTGTCCATTTTCTTCACAGTCTTCATTCATTTCCTTTACTCTATCCAGAATGCATAACCAACTTCTGCCTTTATGTCTTTCATCCACTTTCATCTCCAGTCTGTTTTATTCCTACTAATCTCTTAACCTTGTCTACTAAACCTCAGCCTACTTCATTTTACAATAGTTTCTTAAGAATATTATTCCAGGAAATCAGTAAAGCTTAATTCCCTTTACTGGAGAAACATCAAGGTGAACAGATCTGAAGGAATTATTTTAAAATTCTTAATATGAAATCCTCACTTATAGTTTTTATTTTTTTCTTCATTACACCTTATTTCTTCTCTGGACTTTATCTATCTTGGAAAAAATATCATCCTGTCCTAGGACTGCAGTTGTCCTAGGACAATGTCCAAGGAGATGAGAGTTTATTTTATGAATTTATGATAAGGAAAAGAAGAGATTTTTTTTTTTTTTTAAAAAAGGGGGGCCTTGTATCTGATAAAGCACTGACATGGCTCTGCAATATCTGCCGTTGACAGAATGAACACTGAAGAACTTCACACTTTATACTTGCTCATTTCTGAAGGTTGCTATGTTCAGATGATTGTTTTTCTTTGGTGAATAATTGCTGATGCTTTCCCAGAAAACGAAACAACAGTATGCATTCATATAAGCTGTTTAGATAGTAAATTGATGGGCTTTTTATGCCATAATGCCACCTCATTTTCATGTCCATGAAAATGTCTAAATGCTTCTTTTTATTCTTCTTTTTTTTTTTTTTCCAGTCCATATTCATGGAAGCTGCAGCTCACCATAGATAATGGTTTTACACACAGTTTATATTGCTAAATATTGGGGGAAAATTTCGGTATAAAATATTAATTTTAGTTTCAAAATATTATTAAGCTTAATAGCAGGTGACTTCACTGCTGTTATGCTACTCCTTAGGACAGACAATATTCAGAAAGAAAAAAAAACTGTTGCAAAAGGGAAATGGTGAAAACACAAAAGAATTTCTTTTGGTTGGTCTTGAACTATCAGCCTAATCAAATTTATTAAGCTACTGTCCATTCACATAAAAGGCTTCAAAGTAACTTTGTACATCTCTAAACTATAAATTAAGCTAGTTCAACTTACTTGGAAAAAAAAATAGGTCAATGTTGACAAAATTTAGCAATTTTTATTTCTCTCTTAGAAGATTAGAAATTCTAGTGGACTCATATTTAGCTACATGTATTAAACTGCACATGTTAGATGTGCATTTGGCTGAGTAGATACATTGGATTTTAACATTTAAACCGTAAAAACAAGCTAACTACATCATCATTTGGACAGTTCTATTTGGAGAGTTATAGTTTACATATATTTTCAGGCTCATTTCTAAAAGATAAATAATTCTGAAGATTTTTGTTTGTTTCTTGTGTAATATTTAAGAAATGGGAAAAGATTTTAAGCAGTATATTTGAATTCTTGTTTTTAACTGACATCTCAGTTATAACAGTTAAAAACCTCAGTTAGACTGAGGTCTCAGTCCTGAGGTCTCAGGACTATGTAATTTCTAAAAGTTTCTCCAACTTATTAAAAATATTCAAAATATTTGCCAGTAAGTATTTTATTTTGACTTTCTTTTGCCTAATGCTGCATCACAGTTTACTGTATTGTAACTGATTTATTATTATCCTTTTATGTAGATGTTTTTACTGAAATAATACACTAAAACATATGTATGTTATATATGTTGCTATAAATCCTTCTTGTGTTTATAGCAAAGAAGTAAAGTTAACATTTTTAATGTTGTGACTTCTGAGTGCTTAGATTAACACTGTATTACCATATTTTTTCTTTAAATAACAAATCATTTTGGATTAATATTGATTTAATGGGGCATTTCTTTGATGTCTCTGGAACACTTATTTCTGTTAAACTGTTTTGCATTACTTCAAAGCACTGTTGATTTATCACTCATAAATATGCAAAGTGTTAATTTGGCATTTCTCTAACATGCCTCAACTTCCTGGTTATGTGTTTACTGTTGTGGATTTATTTGTTTGCATAGAGTTTCACTGCAAGAAAACATGTTGTTTAAAAATATCTTATTATACACATTTTTTGATGTAAGAGCATTTGGTCTTCATTTCAGAATCCTTACTGTCTTCGTCACGTTTGTAAATATAGCTCCTGTTATAGTGATAACTTTTTGCGCTGGCTCCCATAGTGACATAACCATAATGTTCCTCATACTAACATTCATAATTTGATTTTCTTTATATTATTTCATTTACAAAGAATGATTTTCTAATTGGTATTTTGCCAAGGCAATTAAAAAAATACCTAAAATCTTCCTTTAGAAACAATCAAAAGATGCACAAATTTCATTTGTTAACTACACTGTCCTAACTAAGGTATGCTTCTATAGAATGTTAAATATTTTTGCTGTAATTGAATAACATTGATTTAATACATAGTTTTTATGTTGGATTCCTTAAAATTAATACTAATTATCAATGTACTCTGATAAATAACAAAAATATGGTAAACTGTGTTTTAATAGATGCAATTAATAGCAATCTTTGAAATTTCAATAAATGTAGAAGCACTTTCTTCTAAATATCTAGAAATAGAACCAAAGTATCTGAGACAATACGATACAGATGAGAGACAAAAATTCACTTTTTGAATAATTTCAAATTTTCCTATGTTTTGAATTTGCTATATAACACCACAGCTGTTAGACCTCATTATGCAGCTGAATAAAATTCACTCCCAAAGCAGGATCTACCTTTTAGGTAGAAAAGAGAGACAAGGGCAAAGCATAAGTAAAGAGATCATCATGCATTGAAAATGTGGAAGTTTTTAAGGGCTTCCTTTGGAAACCATGAATAAACTTGAAGGATAAGAAGAATAAACAGGTACAAGGCCCTGGAACTAGCG
>VWPW01019767.1:0-26403 GCA_013389825.1 Crypturellus undulatus
CCAGCCTTGATTTCTTGACAGGAGTAGTGAGGACTCGGAACAAGCCTACTTTTCCAAAAGTGGTGGCACAAACAAGGCCCCCTGAGTGATAAGGGCTGGATTGGCTTATGTGATAGGATAGCTACTGCTAGGCTAGAGGTAGGACACATCTGACTCCAAGGTTCCCATCTCCATGCTGTCCCTTTCCCATAATTCTGCCCTCCTAGGGGAAGATGACCTGGTCACCACCCAGGAAGCAGGGTGTTGATCTGCACCCCAAGGATTGTACAGGTCACTGTTTGATGTGACTGCAAACACGCTTTCCTGTTGCCTGCTCCATGTATCAGTGTCATATCTCTGTTGTGAAGTCAACTGTCCTCAAGATGCCCCTTCTCAGCCCATTGGTAAGAAGGTCAACAATGCAGTGACTGATCTTCCATGCTCACCAAGCACTGTTCTAATTTCTCACCTGAGTCCCATCCTGCCCCCTGCCTCTGTGTCACAGCTGTGTTTTCCAAAGAGTAGCTTTAATTCTGTTCTTTGAAACTTAGGGAAGTCGCAAAGGTCTTATGACAGTCACTCAGCCTCCACCACACTGCAACCTCCGCTCTGCCTTAGACTGATCCCTCAGTGTCTCACTTGCTGACACAGGCTCCTGACCTTGTCAAAGGACTGTGCTAGAAGCAGTGAATGAGACCATCCTGTCGGGGTCACGGAGAGGCGAGGGAAGAGATGTGGTTTCTAGACATCTGAAGACACCCTTCGTATTGCAAGGCTTTCCCTGCCAGCAGGTCAGAGGGTGAGACTGGTTTGGAAGAGATCCCTCCTCAGGGTCCCTCCCTTTCAGCCACCCAGGTGCATCCTTGCAGTGGGGATGCTTCGCAGTGGAGTGGAGCATTCCTGTCTCTGGCCCACCTGTCTGACTTGCAGTGGCTCTGCTTTGCCTGTTCCCTTCATCCCTCCCTGCAACCTTTCTTGCTTCTCCCTCACATATTTATTCATCCTCAAACTGAGTTATTTTCTTTTCTTTTTTTTTGCCTTCTCTCTACATCTCCATTTATTGCTCCAGACCTCTAGAGCCTAGATCCTTCTAGGCTGCCCCACATTATTCCCCTTCCCTTGTTCCACTGCCTTTTGCCCCAGCCACACATTTCTTCCGTCCAATCTAATCCTTCTTCCTCCAGTTCTTTCTCACTGGCAGGTATATCCCTCCTCCGGCTCATTCTCCATTTCCACCCAAAGAAATACACCCAACTCCCTACTCTCAGCCCACCTCTACCCACAGCTTCTGAAGGCATTACCTACCTCAAAGGCAGCTTTCAAGGTTCATGTTCATCCCTCCTACCTTCAGACACTCCAAAGGCTCTGGAGAGGTATGGAGCCACCAAAAAAGATCTGTCCCTTCAGAGAGAGATAAGTCTGCCCAAGATCTCCTTCCTGTGACCGCAAAGCCAGATGGATGGATGAGGGAATTGAGTGCCTCCTTTGCAGGGAGGAATTGGGGTCCAAAGGCAATGGCTCCCATTCTCCCCATCAGCCCCTCTCTCCAGAGAGCCCAACACATCCTCTGTCCAGTGCAATGCAGCTGGTCCTCTCTGTTTCTTCCCCAACCCTCTGGAACCCTCACCTGTGTTCACTGCAAATTTCAAATTGTTGAACGATTTATAAGACTGCAACAAATCACAAGAAGTAACACCCAAACTGGGCTTTAATTATCATTGCAAAGGTATTAAATACCCATTCAAAAAGACAGGGTCCTTCCCTGACTATAATGGTCTTTCCATTAGTATAATTAAATTCCCTGCTGGTGTGTTTAGGTACCTCTCTCCCACCCTGTAGATTTGTATACCAGTGCATGAATTCATCTTTGAAGGCTTTACAAGAATGTGCAATCTCCCTCTTTTATGTGTTTCCATATCTTAACTCATCTTGATTAGCAGGAATATTTACCCTTAGCTATGTTCATACTGTACTATGAAAGGCATCTATCAACATATGTGGAAAACAGCATAAACGAGTGTTTACTAACTCAAAATACAGTTCCAAAGAAATATGTACCGCATGCACTTCTGCTTGAGCACCTAAAAAAAAAGAAAATGTTTTGACATACATATGTGTATGCACATTGATTGTATGTACTTGAAACCACTCATTTCTCTATATACACAGTTCCAGTGCTGCTTTTTTTATCATTGATGTCATATACTAAAACCAGTACCGTTCCTCTGCCAACAGATAGCAGAAGTCAGAATCTCTCTGCACTGGCTACCTAGCAGAAGAATAAACAGTGATGTGAAATCACGTATGTTCTCAAGGCTACTTCTTTTATTTACATCACCTACCCCAGGTTAGCACAAGATGCCCAACGAGCTTTGAAGGCAATCCTGTGATCCTGAAACCACCTAAACATAAATGTTCTCGTCCTTGGAATTAACTCTGCCTTCATAATTGAGTCTCATCAAAGTCCCTGGAAGAAAGCAGACTTTCCCGCATCTTCAAAGTTTACTCCCTCCTGACCCTCACAGGCTCACACTAGCTGTAGAGCGCATCTCCCTAAGATTAAAAGCTTGTTTGCACACTCAAAAAATGCAGCAACTTCTGTGCAACACCAGCACCTGCTAGCACTCTGCCCTAGCACTCTGTTTATGTGGTCAATGCATGCATAAACTCACAGAAGAAACAGACTTGGGAGATACATTCATATCAAGAGTGTATAGGATATTTATCCATCTGGTCTCACGTGTTCCCTGAAAACCCATAGCCTAATTGCCCTGTGAATGCCGGTTCATCCCTGTACACAAGAACAAGTTGTGCTCAAGCTGTTGTTGTTTCCATGTGCTCTACAGCCATTCTGTCCTCTGATAAATTTGTAGAGAAATACCTTGGAAATTACAAACCACAGTAATATAGAGGGCCCTTTCAGAGCTGCTGGCAGTCAGATAAGAGGCTTTTTTTCCCCTCTGTCCTTAATGATCTCAGGCATTTAGAGGAAAGAGATAAATCAGAGATATCAGAGCTCCTCAGGATCTACATATTCTGCTCTGCCAACAAACAAAAGAGAAGAATTTCAAATCCTCAGTGCTGTAGTTGAGAAATAAACATTCCTCTGTGCTTGAGCGTCTGCATCCACGTGCGCACACTATGTCCAGGTGTGCCAGACACACACCGAGTCCAGCTCCACTACATTCACGCATACCTCTCTGATGCCATTTCTGCCATGAAGCTGCATTCACTTCTAATCCCTTTATAATGCCTCTTTTTAACATAGCACCCTGCTTTTGCAGAAAAAAAATCTTTGGCACTGCTGAGTCCCTAACAAAGTTATACCCCCTCATTTTCTGCTCTTTGGGAATCCTTCACATTGCTGAAATCAGTAATTCAATGAGCTGTGCTAAGGACCAGCAGGGAGCATACAGCAAGGTCTAAAATAAAATTTCCTCTATAACCAGCTTAGGGAGTATTAAGAGGACAATAACGGCAATCTAGGCACTGTGTAAAGACCTGTTTAAGAGTTAGTCAGCACTGACCCACATCATGCAGCCAGATTAGCCAGTGGCACAGAGCAAAAGTGCCCTGATGCCACAGGGTGTCTTCTCAGATGCAGCCAGGCTCGGCTTCCTGCACCCTGGGGCTGCAGCGTGAGGTTCTCCTAACTTAAAACTGGCTGCAAAACCTGGCCCAAGCTTAACTGAGAGCAGTGCTGTGTCTGTTCCTGGTGTCCGAGTGTGACGGTCCTAGGTCCTGCACCATTGCTCAGCTTGACAGATGCCAATGTCATGCACCCTGCCACATGCTCCCACTGGACTGTACCCAACAAAGTCTCCCTCAGCCGAGCAGAGCCATGGCCAAGGCACTGGGACACCTGAAGAGTCACCTTTCCCCTTTCCCTCTTGTGCAGCTTCCTGCATGTTGCTTGTGTCTGTGATTTGCATAACGGCAAGCTATTGCCCAACAATTATATTTAGGACATTCAGTTATGCTATATTCATACATGCCAAATCTCTGTCTTGGTATTGGCCAATCCTGGAAGAACATGAGAAGATCACAGCCATCTTTCCGTCTTCCTACATACCTGCATAGCTGTGTCAAAGCTAACAAGACTGCAGGATTTCCCACGATTGGTCAATGAATTGGTTATTTGTTGACCCCTGCTCTATCAGTGTTTGGAGTCCTCATTTCAAGGGCTTTACCTTTTTGATTCAATATTCATGGCATTTGAGCTGTTTTTCTGCAGCATGGACATTTGCTCAGTGAAGGAGATGTCATCTATCTGCTTACCAGAAGCAAGATGGGTGCAGACACTTGGTGAGGAATAATCTCATGCTCCGAGAATGATGCAATCCAACAGGGTACCTGATGTATTAAGAGAGCAAACCTCAGCTTCTGTCCTACTTTCCTGCTCTCACAAACTCTTCTCACCTCAGTGTCTTCCCAGAATTAACTTATGATTCATTACTTTTAAATAAATAAATAAATAAAAGGAAATACTCCCAAGGCACCAGGAAGATCCCTTCGGAAGCAGAATGACCTCAGTCACCAACCTGGCCACTCATTAAAATAACTGAAGCTTGAGCCCCAGTGCCCAACAGGTTTGTGTGCAAGCTCTTAGGTTAACTCCCTGTGACAAAGCTGCCTCGTACATGATGACCTCTCCAAACCTCAGCTGCAGATTTCCCCGCTCAGATGGACCGAGGCAGAGATGGCGCATGAGGTTCATTTTTGTAGCTCATCATGGGGCCTCATGGAGTTTGATCTTCCCTGTCCAAACATGGCAGAAAAAAAGCCCACCAGAGAGTGGAGGAGGCAGGGAAGCCACAAAGAGCCCCAGGATGCTGAACAAGAAAACAATTTACACCAACATACAGGCCACACATGCTCCCTTAAACCTCTGCCTCCACCCCGGGGCAGTGGTGAGGCCAGGCACACACCTCCTTTGCTAGTTGGGTTCCTCTGCAAAGTCCATTTGCTGGTATGTGTCCAGGTGCAAGTCAGCCGCATAGATGCAACCCTTTGTACAAACACACAACATGGGGTGATGCAGACTTCACTGCGGAGCTTTCTTCAGACAAGTCTTTAGACGTCTGAGAAATAAGACCTAGAGAGAGCTTCGCTCTGGGTGGCATCCACAGGAGATAATTGCTGCTGGATTAATTGCCTGGAGCTAAGGAGAAGTGCCTACATCAGCACTGCAGAGGTACCCCTGGCTCCTTCGCATCCTCATCTCCCTTCTCCAAACTGCACTGAGGGAAAATCAGAAGCATCGTGTGATTGATGCAAAACTGCCCAACAACCTCAGTGCACAGGGAGATGAGAAGGGTTAAATTTCAGTGCCAGCAATGGGAGCCTGAAGGAGCAGTTCCCCACACAACCACGCTCCCCCTTCACCTCACGGCTCCTGCCTTCTCCCGCTTCCCCCGGACGAGTCCCGGTTTGTCCTGAGGTTTGTTCTGCTCGCCTTGTTTATGCGCATGGTAATTTTGGATGTGGTAATGGCAGAACTGTAGCAACATGCCTCTCTGCCACCCCCCACCCTGCGCCGGCAGCGCAGCGCGCGAGGCTGCACGCCGCCGTGGCGCTGAGCAGTGCCCCCGCAGCGCTCACCTCGCTCGGTTCAGGTCCCCCGGGGGGGGAGCATGCCGCGTGCCAGCTCCTCGCATGCACTGCCGACGGGGACACGTTCAGCAGCAGAGCGAAGGAGTCGGAACCCACCGCAGCCTCCACTGCTTGTGACTTGCCTCCACCTCCTTGCTCACAGCCCGTTTTAACACCAGGTCCCGTGCGCAGAGCACAGACCCCATCCAGGTCCACACTGCAGCGTGCCCATGAAGAACCCTCCAGTGGGCTGGTATTCTCCTCCTGCCCCTTGCTGGGGCAGCAAGGGCTGAGCACAACTCAGGGGTGTTTCAGGGTTTCAGGATTTATTCCGAGTGTCTTCCAGGGGCCTGGCCCATACAGGTCTCATAAATCACAAATAAAATCCTTCTCAGAATCCGATTAATGGGAGTGTTTATAGTCAACAGTTTGCAGGAAATCCCCTACCACATCTATAAACGTCAAATTGGTCGCTTAACTTTTGGGGGGGTTGGCAGCTGTGCTTTTATTAGGACGCTTGATCCTTGTGCCAGAAATATAAGAAGTGTGAGCCCCTTGCATTTCTGCAGAAACGAGTACCTGAGATTCATCCCCTATTATTATTCATCAGGCCCTTGTCCTAGGTGAGGATGTCTTAGCACCTACCCCATGCATGTACATACATGAATGTGACAGAGTGGTAAAAGCAACAAGAAGGTGCTTGAAGGAGGATGTGACACAGCACAAGTGGAGATGATGGACTTTCTGACCCCAAGCAGCAGCAGCCTGTTTGATATCAAATATAGGATGGATGGGATAGGCCATGACAGCCATCGGATGTGAAGGCAGCCAGTTGCACCTGATGTGACACCTAACAGAAGACAGAAAAGTGAACACATCAACGCTGTACTTTGAGGATCCGTTTACAAACCAGACCCACCTTTTCTGTTGGGCAAATATAGCCAAGTCATCATCGAGGCCAGTGATCCTGACAAATGTTTCCACTGCAAAAAACAAGTCACACAGCCAAACGCAGAGTGTGGGTAGCACCTCATTAATGGGCCTGTGTGGAGTAACACACTGGATGCCAAGGGCTGGTTAACCCTGGTACAGCCACACACACACCTGCTAGTGCTGTCCTTTCCCTGAGTGCTCCTGGGTGCCCACCACTGCTTCCCATGGCAGGAAAACGCAACACACACACTGAACAGCCCTGGAAAAGCCTTGCCTGGGTGGAGAGGATGAGAAAGTGTTTGTGCCTTATACTTCGCAAGATCCACTAAATGGAAGGAATGTGCATGGAAAAGTGACACTGAGCAGGGAAATAATGAGTGGCCACAATATCTTGACCATGTCAAGGAAGAACACAAGGAACTAGAGGGATGTGGAATAAAATTATCATACAACTGGTTCAGAGGAAGGTATGTTCCACACATGAAAAACAATTATGCTGGGCAATGCCTTGCCATGGGACACCAAGGATGAGTGAAGTCTGTGGGATTCAAAAAGGGACTATTTTGATCCATTAGCGGGAAAATATCACTTATTTGTTTGACCAATTCATTCACCATTTGACTACCCTATTTGATGGCATCTTTATGTCCTTAGATGCAAACTTCCAAGCACAGAATCTTATCTCAGCCTCTTACTTCCTACTCCCAACTAAACACACGTTCCCTGGACTTGGCCATCAAATCAGCTTCTGTGGATAGTCCAAAGCTGCCTTACCCTCAGCTTTCAGTTGTCTTCTGCCATGGCCCAGTAGTGCAAATGCAATTTTTCTCCCAGTGAGTAATGATCCCTATGCTACAGAGTGTGCCAAATCAGAGGTCAAAGTGGGAAATTCATCAAGTGGCTTTCCTTTAAAATTGATATCTTTGCTACAACTTATTCTGGTATTCCATAAATTAGGTATTCTTAATCACTCTTGGTCCATTTACAACAAATTAAAACCACGGCAAATTAGAGAATACACCTGAGAGAGAGTACAATGAAAACTTGCTCCCTCCACTCAAAATCATAATGAAAGCCAAGCCACCCACACACCAACCAGAGATGACAAGTGAGCAGGCAGAGGGCCCATACCAGTCTTCCCGCCTGGAATACTTCTTGCCTCCAGAGATCAGCTGTGGGAATCAGTGGAAAGATCAGCTGGCATCAGCTCAGTGAAGAGCAGAGCAGATGTCCTCTCTGGGATGGCCATGCCCCAACCCACTGAAGCAGAGTACACAAGCTGGTGACCAAGGCACTCAGATGCGGGAAGTTGCTGGCTGCCTTCTGTGCTACACGCCAGGAGGGCTGACATGGCCTGCAAGCCTACACCGAAGCAACCAAATGCTAAATCTCCACTTGACTCTTCTTTCTCTGCACCCCAAATCCTGGCCATTGCATTGCAACATAGCCCCAGGCCCAAGTGCTGGAGGAAGTTTTCACTGTTAACACACATTCCCAGGCAGCATTCCCCCTCTCCCCCGCTCCTGTTCTCCTTCCTGCTCTCGGCAGGCAGGGCTGGGTAAGCCACTCCTGAGTGATTCATTCCCCACTAGGTAGAAAGGCTTTCTTGGATACACACAGCTGGGCACAGGAAAGAGGCACAAGGCCTGTGATCCAAGCTGAATCACTGTGCCCCAAATGAGCTCCTGCAAGTAGGGACACAACTCCAACGGAGGTCGGGGTAAGGTGACTGTTGCAACAGTACAATGCGTGACTCACTACCAGAGAAAAATGCAATTTTGGGTAGGAATCGGGAATGCAAGGACGAGAGTAACCTGCCAGGGCATGGACTGGGGGTGCAAGTCACGGAAACACCTAGATCACCTAGGTGAAGGGGAAAGCAAACTACTGCAGAGCAATGAGAAAGTTTGGCAGAAGGCATTCAGAAAGCCTGCCAGGAGTGACGAGCACCGAGACACTCGTCCCATAGACGAATCTGGGGCACCTCGAGGGCACCAGCCCCTGTTGAGTTCAACCAGAAAAGATCCTCCTCCCATCAGAGTGCCAGAAGCACGCAGGGAATTTTCTGTTTCTCTTTCAGAATGGGATCTACGCACCTAAATCCCCATGTGAACAGACTGTTCACCCAAGGCTGTGGCTGCCTAATGCCAGAGCGCCTCTTGCTAAATCCGCCTGGTGCTATGGAGCCAGGTGCTGGCAGAGGGCTGCACCCACAGCAAACAGAATCACAGCAGTGACAGTTGTGTGGGCAGTGCTATGGGCGAACAGGCCACTTGTACCTTCCCATTCCTTCCCCTCCACAGCTGTTGCGCAGGAGCTGCACCCTGAGGCTGCACCCACGAGGGCATCTCCCATGCCCAGGTGCCTCTGTGGGCACCGCTTTGGGTAACGCCAGCCTCCTGCACTGCATCTGCCCCACAGGATAACAGGCGTTTTCTCACACCCATGTTCTTTTGCTTGTCCCTGAAGGCAAGGCAGCCTTGAATAGCATTTCCATTTTGTGTTGCAACAAGATACAATCTCCCTGAAGTCAACTGTCCCAACAGCTTTGGCAGGAGAAGCAGGGGAAAACGGGCAGAGGTTCCTTGTAAAGCACTGGGGCTTTCCTGAGCCTTCCTGGGAAGTGCATCCCACGTCCCTCGTCTGGGACACTACCTGGTCCCAACTTCAGCTGTCTGCAGCAGAAAGGAAGGTTTAGGATAGAAGCACTGATGCTGAGATGACAGTCATGAGATGACAGTCATGAGGACAGCTGGCAGGGCTTCCTCCCGGACAGCTGGACTTCTTCCCAGGGACAGTAGAGGAAGGACAACAGGGTGCCCCTTAATCACTCACACCTGGGCTAACAGCAAGGGCTCTCCTGTCTCCCTCTAGTGACCGCAGCCCCAGGAGTCTCCTCATTGCATTCAGGTTAATTGGGCTGCTTCATTAGCTCAGGCTGTAACTCCCCAAGTTTCTGGGGCTCTGGGCTCTATTCTCACAGAAGACAGAACCTGTCGCGCTCACAGAGCAGTCAAGCAGGAATCTCCCCCAACCGGTGGGAGTGCTCACTTGTATGGCAGCAGCACGTCAGTGTCGGGGTACGGAGCCAGAGCCCTGTTGTGCAAGAGGCTGTGCAGAACGGAGGAAAATAAATAAATAACCCAGGCGCATCTCCACTGGGAATTTCTAAAAAATCATCACCCTTTGGGATGCAAAGCAGCCAGGCCTGGAGAACAGCTAGGCATCGTTATTAAATAAATTAATTAGCTCAGCAGAGCCCGCCAGGTACCGAGCACTTTCCACTTCCAAGCAGGTAAATGAGTCCGTGGGAACAGAGGCTGCTCCGCACTTGCCAGGCGGCGCAGGCCGCGCTTTCATGGTAACCATCTCCTACCGCTCTGCCCGCGGAGGAGGCACTCCCTGCGGGGCAGAAGGAACTGAGGGGCTGGGGACACCGCGGCATCCGCGCAGCCCCAGCGCAGCAGAAGGGGCTGACTGCGAAGGGCAGCCTTGGCTCCGCGCAGCCCAGGGCCGCCCCAGCGAGGCGCGGGGAGCAGCGCTGTGGGGACGGCGCTGCGGCCACGGGGCAACCGCAGCCGGGCCCGGCGCGCCCTGCTGCAAGGGAGCCGGCGAGCGCCGCCCCGCGCTCCGTAGCGCCGGCCGCCCTGGTAGGCAGGCGAGGTGCCTTTGATCCCCTCCCCAGCCCTATCTCGCTGCCTTTCCAACCCAACTCTCATCACCCTGGGGTCTGGCAGGAACGCACTATGTAAACTCTTCCCTCCTGCCCTAATTGCAGCCGTCGGACGGCACTGGTAGGCACAAGTTACGTGGGCAGCGCGTGGGGCAGGCGACAGGAGGCAGCCCGCCCATCCACCCTCCTCCTCCTCCTCTCTGGCAGCTGTAGGTGTGAGGTTGGCTTTGATCCCCGTTTCAGAGGAGGTGGCCCTGGGCTGAGCTGTGGGTCAGAGCCTGTCA
The DNA here is from genome assembly GCA_013389825.1 of Crypturellus undulatus. NCBI lineage: Eukaryota > Metazoa > Chordata > Aves > Tinamiformes > Tinamidae > Crypturellus > Crypturellus undulatus. The sequence goes on from VWPW01019767.1 coordinate 10,462, forward strand.
AGAGGAGACCAAGGAAAGAGGCACAAGAGAAAGGCTCCCAGATGGAAAAGGAGGAGGGACAGGGTACGCTCCCTCCCTTCATCCTCCTGCAGGACAAGCTCGACTGCGATGGCCTCTCCAAAGTCTCCCCTCCAGATACTGTCCAGCAAAGGGAAAAATAAGTTGCTTTCACCCCTGCTGGAAGGCTTCGCATTTCAGGGGGTCTTCAGAAGACCCCCTGGGAAAACCCTATCGTCCCTCTTGCCTCCATTCCCAAGGGGAACACTCACCAGGGAAGCAGGGAGAGAGATCACTACTGTAAGAGGAAGTTCACAATTACAGCACAAGTTATTACTGGAAAATAAAATTCCCTGGCATGTTGCAAGTAAAATCTAAGTTCCCCCAGCTGGGGTGCAAGACAGCCCACAGCACTCATTCCAGGATCCATTTGAAAGACAGAAAATGAGGTGATATTTATGATGGCGGAGACAGATAAAGCTGGTAGGGGAAAAACACCAGGAGGGCATTTCAAACATGAATATTGCATCTAAAACAGCACAGTCTTTTCCTGGGGGAGGGAAGGAAGAACCGTGAACAAGAGTGGCTGACAACTCCTGAAATCAAATCTCTGCCCAACCTCCTCGTAATCTGAGCAGCAGCAGTGCACACAGTCCCAGAGGCTTTACTGTACCGTCTCCTCTTCCTCGTGGAGGCAGCAGGGCTGCCCAGACTCGAGGCTCCTCGAAGAGCCCTTGTGCTTAACCTGCAGCGAGGGCACCTGGTCTACCAACACTAGCCACATGCCAGACACACGGTGGCCAACTCCAGGATGCCACAACACAGTGGAGGCCTGGGACTCGGTCTTGGTAGACGAGTTTGTTGTCCATCCTTTTTCCCAAATGGCTATGGGGGACTGGGGTTGATATGGGGTTGATTCTTTACTTGCTCTATGGTCAAGTTCCAGCCCAGGACAAGCCAAGCACACCTCCACCTGAGAAGGCAGCTGTTGAAGCAGTGTGACCTGTCTCCCCTCGCGCTTCCCTCATCCTGAGCAGGTGTTCCTGTCTGTGGAAACACACCACATGCCCCTTCCTCCCAGCCTCCTCTGGAGACACAACAAGCACCAGGAGCTCCCCGATGGGCTATGGAAACATCGTGTGTCACAGCTAGGCAAGCGGTGCAAGACCCTATTCACCCTCAAGGGAGACTGGGTTAGGGCTGCTGACAGGCTCCACCATTGAGGGAAGACTGATTATTCCTGCTAAGAGCCACAGCTCTGAAAAGGCACATCATTTCAGACATGATTTGCTGTTTTTTCCCCCCAGCCAAGTCTGGAACTCCACTCTATCATTTTTTGTGAGGCCCTTGGTCAGTGGTAAGATCAGAAAGGGACAGTCAAAAGAAGAAGGGAACAAAGGCCAGACAGGTCAGATTAAGCCAGGCTGCTTTGCAGAAGTGCTGAGCTCTGCCTATGTGCTCAGCACTGCTTGAGTCCAGCCAGCTGCCCCAGGTGTTACTCACTGATTGAGGGCCTGGAACCACATACATCCACCTTAGCAGAGGTTGGCCTAAGGGCCCCGCCTTGCTCTTGATGTTAATGAGATGTTAATTGACAGAATTAATAGCAGAAGTGGGAAAGCAGGTCTTTTCAAGAAAAATCCCAGAGCAGTAGGTGCTCAGCTCCCTTTCTGGCCAAACCACAGTTTTGGAAAAGCCCCTGGTTCTGCAGGACCATCTGTACTCACTTATTGCAGGAGCGAAGTGGTTGTAGTCCCTCTCCCTGCTTCTCAGCCCACGTTGGCTCAGGGTATGCTGGCACCTGGGAGCAAGCAGCATTGAAATGGTGATCTCAGGCTCTGCAGGAGTTTCATCCGAGAACATGATACCTTCCAGACACACAGGAAGCCTACACCATATTTTAGCAATTCTGAGAACTATTACACTATCCTGGCCTCCCTCTGCACAGCCTTGTTTTCCATGTTTAAGTCCTAGCACAGCTTTGCTGGGCTGCAAGGGGCAGGACAGGAGCCAATCTCCATCTGTTTTCAGAGAGTAACCTGCTCAGGGAGGCTGTGATCTGATTTCAGGTGTTCTACAGAAATCTCTCAAATACCTGACATCCCAGGTACTGCACAGCCACCAGCCTTACCCAGGACAACATAACAGCTTAGAGCTGTTTTTACTTGCATACCCCAGCTGCAAAGCTTCCTTCCTACTTGCCTTTGCCTTGTGAAATACCCCATACCTCTCACAGCAGTTTCCTCTCTCAGGACCACCCAAACAAACCTGCCTCACACTCAGCCTTTCCCCTGCTGCAAAGGCTTCCCTCATTCCTGTCTTTTTCGCATACAGAAATAGTCTTTATTCAATAAATAAATAAATAAATAAAACCACCAACAACAAAAAAGAAACCAACAACAACAAAAAAGAAACCAACAACAACAAAAAAGAAACCAACAACAAAAAAAAAAACCCTAACTATCTTTCCTTTCACTCATTTTCACCCATGCTGGTAAGTACCCAGCCCAGTCTCCCCTCCCTTTTATCAGGCAGCAATCACCTCACCTGCACCAGGGACCAGCACCGCTTCCTGTAACCCTTTCTCAGCCAGCCCAGTCCCTGCCAAGAGGCAATGCAGACCTGCATTAGCAAAGCATATATAAATCTGACCTCTCAGCTTCAGAAACTCAAAGAAAAGATGGGTCTGGGAGATAAGCCAGCCTCCCATGTTCACTTTCAAACCTAAATCCAAACCCAGTTGCTCAAGACGGAGTAAGGACATTTCGAGAAAAAAAAAAATGTTTGCTGCTGCAGCAGCATCTCAACTCTGTTATAAAAAATCTCCCTGGCTTATGGGATGGCTCAATAGATGATACTGTCAGTGCATCAGGTACATGTGTCAAATGTGTAGCCAAGCGGGGAGGGAGGAGAGTGGCTTCAGGCTTCAGCAAAGCCTCCATCAGCTGCAAAAGCACTTGGGAAGGTTTTCATCTGCTGAGCAAGTAAGAGTGCCTAGGGCTGTGCTCCTGATACCCATCGGTTGGTGTAAGTTGCTCAAGCTCTTGGGCACTGGGGTTCACCTCGTGGTGTTGGAAACAGCACATCAGAAGCGGTAGGCAGAAGAGTCACATTCACTTTCTGTGCTACCTCCAAAACACTCGTGTATAGAGCAGGATGCCAGAACCACCCGTCATACTTCACTTTTTTTTTCTTTAGTCTTTGCTATAATCCCTTAATGAATTAAGTAGAGCAATTAAGCTTTTTTTTTTTTTTTTTTTAATGTGAACTTACATTAAAATGGAGCAAGGTATTTTTTATCATTCAAGCACTTAACATGATAATTAATGCAAAGCCTCTCAGCTTTAAGGATTCTCCACACCTCTCAGCCAGCCCTGCTGATCTTTCTGGCAGGCTGCCTCACACTTATTCTAATGAGGGTCGACCCTTCCTCTCGCTCACACCATTCCCAAGCAGCATGAGACAGGAGGAGGAAGGAGTTAGAAGAGGCTCAGTGGAGCTTCAGGGTACAAGTCCCAATCCAGCCTCAATAGTGCAGATTCCCTCTCATAGCAGAAAATGGAGCAATCCGCTTCCTGGGATAATTCAGAGAGCGCTCCAAGCCCAGGACAGGGTCAGGATCATGAGCGAAGCCCCCATGCAGCAGCAGGGCCACACTGCCGGGCACCACAGGCAATGAAGAAATGCCCACTGGTTTCACCCAGCTCCCGTGCGTGGTCTCACTGCATGTCTTCACAGCTTTGAAGCAAACCAGAAAGGCGTGTTTAGAGGGGATGCTGATCAGGCACTTGCCCTGCTGTCTTCTAACATATCTAGCCTTCATCTCCAGTGGCTGAGCTGATTCCTCATGCTCAGCTCACTGAGAAAGAATTTGCTGGACAAGGTGACAAGGTAGGGCTCTTCTCCAACCCTGACAAACAGAGGCTTCAGCTTTGCAAAGAAGCCCGGGCTTTCCCAGATCAGTTCTTTTTAGCCTGTGTCTTCTGGCCCCACAAAACCTCCTCATCCTTGGGCCTGTTCTGCATCCCTCTGCTCTCCCTCGCACTCTATGAACACTTCCATGCTTCATTTGCTCCACCTATGAAAAGGAGGTTATCAGATGCCCCTCTGAGGACACAGGCACTGGATGATACCAACCAGCAGAGTCATGGGCCCTGGTTAACACCAGGAGTTGCCCTGCTCCCTCCAAATATCCACATTCTTCCCCCAGCACTCACAGGTAGGAGCCCAGCACTGCTAAAACCCACCAGAACAAGCCCAAAAGCAAACGGCCCGGACGCTTCCCTGAATGCTCAGGCGCAGTGTTTCAAGCAGAGGGAAGTCACACCTGTAAGCTCCTATGGCAGTCAGCAAATACTGCTCTCTTGCAAAATAAGCAGTGGGTCAGTGAATCCCAAACGGCCTGTGCCCACTGGGCTGCCTGGTATCCCACTGCTCTAAGATTTGATTCCTTGATTATTCTCATTCTTCCCTCTTTTTTTTTTAATAAAAAAAGCTTCTTCCTGTTGTGAACAAAATGCATTTCTTTTCTGTCACAAAAGGGCTTAGTAAATGTTTTCTGACTCATCAAACTGGCCAAACAGATCTTCTTCCTTCTAGGGGAACTGGACCATCCTGTTTGTGGGTGCAACAGCCACCCCCAGCTGAGGGCTGAGCAAAGACTCTGCCAGATGTGAGCAACCCCCACCCCCATATCTGTATAGTCAGATATTTCAATTTTCTCTCTCAGCAGTTGCCTTGTCCTGTAGCTGGTCTAGGAGATGTCGTCCTTTCCCCATTTTTGTAAAGTCATCTACCAGCAATATGCCAGTAGGACCACAGCTTTGGAAGCTCCAATACACGGTAAGAATACCCCCAGAAGTCTCTCTTTTGGAGAAAAGGTTTCTCTCCTACTGCTGGAAGGCCTGTTTCTTTCTTTTCTTTTGATATCCTAAGAGAAATCAGTGGGAGTTTGGAGAGCTGGTTTGTTCAGCAGTAAATTCAGAGGTTTGGATTAGTAATATGTTCACTGGGGCCACCACTCTTTAAAATACGGCCAAGAGACCCTACCTTCCTCTGTAACAACACACACAAGAGTGCTGCATAGGTGCTGCAATGATCATGGCCAAACATAACAGTCAATAAAGCTGATGACCCTTGTTTGATTGTCCAGTTCAGCCAAAGCAAATATTTGTCCCATGGGCTGCCGTGCAAGGGGCTTCAGAAATGAGGGAAACCGCCCCCACAGTGTCCCTGGGAAATCTCGAGGCCACACCACCTATCAATACCAGCAAAACATTCTGCAGCGTGAGACAATAGCAACATCTCCTGCTACACTGCTACAAGCCCAGACACTGTGCTCTGGCTTCCTGTAAACAAGAACTGTTTAGCTCTAAATTTTTCTTTTGGCTCAGGCTCCCCTAGTTCAGTGAGGATGGTATCAAGATAATCATCACATGGATTGTATTCCTGGTACAAAGCTCCGTTGCACAATGCCACCTCTTTACAATGCCCTCGGAGCAAGGAAGTTCCAGGCTTGCTTTCTCTGCCAGGCGTTACTGGTCTTCAGTTCTCAGCATCAAGCTGAAAGAGAACTGGTAGGCAGTGGGGATCTGAAAGGGGAGTGAGAAAATCTGGGTCTGGTCTGCTATTTCTTAATAGAAAAATATTAAGAGACTGGTACACCAAAGGAGAAAAGGGAGTGGATGAAGATCTGCACTTTCTGGGGAAAAATCATTTCCAGAGGAAAGAGTTGGTGATCAAGAGATTTTAAGGCCAGACAAGAATAAACACAAGTTATTTCCCTTCCTGAAAATTAACCTTCACTTTAAAAGTGTTTCTGCTTGAGTTAGGCAAAATGGAGACCTCTACATGAAGCAAGAAAGCAGGCAGTCCCCTGCTTGGCCCATCCCTGATATCACCATGCCTATGAATCCCTGACGCGCAATCCTGGGATACTGGATTTAAAGTTAACCATTCGGCCTAAGGTAGCTGTGTGGAACCAGGCAAGGGAAAAAGATGTTTCCTGGGAATGGCCCATTTCCTCTAGAGAGGCACCTGAATTTATGCGGGCTGAAGTTTAACCTTTCATTCCTGCTCTGCCCTCCAGCTAAATGACCTCCCCATCCTCTTTCACTATCCTTCAGTAAAGACTCAGTGTTCCTTCTGCACAAAAGCTGAAGGGAAACTTGGTTTCCCATCCAGGATGATGGAAAGGTCATCCGTGTTAGTTCATCTACATGAATCCCAACCCCTTTCCCAGCAATGGAGCCATGAGAAAGTGTCTGCTGGAGTCCTGTCCTTGGTGGAAACTGCTGTCTCTTGCAGCGAGTGGCAGAGTGAAGGAGTGCCAGTGTAGGGGCTTCAAAAGGGGTTACTTTGACCTGTGGAGTTCCTGGTGGATGACAACTTGACCAACTGAAGCCCCGAGAAGGATACCAGCTCCTTAACAACAAATTAGGTTAAGGAATCTATGATACAAGATGAATTGGCCATGTAGACAGCCTGGGCATACAAGGCCAGCAATACTAGCTCAGAAACTGAGAGAGAAACTTTCTGCTAAATCTGGAAGCGAGAGGTCATTTTCCTCAGTCATGTCAGCAAGGACTTCACCTTGTCCCTCGGAGTGCTCTGATGAAATCATCCTCTCGGGTCCAGTGGGCAGATTTGCTTGAGGTCACTTCCCTGCACCTCGCAGGGCTGTGATAAACTCCTTTCCCCATGCTTCTCTGCTGGGCCACCCTGCAGGGACTGCAGTCACACGCTGCTCCGGATTCAGTCACCACCAGCACAGCCAACGATGAGATCAGCCATCCGGCACACGCTGCAGACCCATTGGCTTGAGATGAGCTAATGCTTGAGCTGGGCACACTGAGAGAAGGGGGAGGAGGGAAGCACGCCGACTCGCTAGCTCATCCCCTGATGACAGCCACGGTCCTACCTGTGCCTTCCTGGGAGGATGACGTGCAAGCTCCTGCCTCCTGATGGGGCTCCATTTAGCGCAGGTGAGGGAAACGGGGCTGTGGGTGCTTTCGGCCAGCAGGTCTGCTGAGCCCTTCACTGCCTTCCCTGCAATACTAAACCTTCTCCTGGGGTCTCGCACAGCATCTTGCCCTGTCCCATCAGGGTCCCATCTGTCTGTAGAGTGATGACATCCCCTCCATGGGCTGGCATCCCAGCCTTCTGTTGCACTCAGCTCTGTCATGGTGCCAAATGGCTTTGGAGGCAGATGACTTCATCTCTTTTAAAGGGACAATGGCTCTGTCTACAGAGCCCTGTAGGACTCGCTGCTCCTCTTGTCACTGCTGAAGCCAAGGAGGGCAATATCGCACACCAGCAAATCCTAACCACCACAGGCAACCGGCAGAGGCTTGAATTTGAATCCAGCACTGCCAACAGCCTTGTGTCCTGGTGCAACACCATACCGAATGGAGGAACCAGTTTCAGTATGAGCTCTGTGGTGATGCCTCCTTGGGCTCACAAGTACCCAGGAAATACCCAAAGTTCAGCCTCAGAGACCAAAGATGTCTTACTGCAGCCTGCACTGGATGTTGGGGAGACGAAAGAGAGTGGTTGACCACTGCTATTTATGTATTAGTTTGCACTGGTCTATATTCTATCCTCAGAATGAAACAGCAGTCACCATGGATCAGCTGGCACGAGGCAGACACCCATTGACAAGCTCATTATGGACCCCAGGCCATGGCAACGTGGAGATTCTGTAGGGAAATATTGATTCAAGGTATCAGGTGAGAAGGGTGAGTCTGAGTGAGAATCGGTTTGCCCACAGATGCAGCCCTCTGGGTGCCTTTTGGAGAGTGAGCCGCCGGTGTCCTGAAAGCCTTCATGCACACGTGGAGAGCAGACACACTGGGGGTGTCACAGGCACCCACCTGGGTGAAATCAGACCTAGAGCAAAGAAAAGTGAGTTTTAACCAGCTCCTTAGCTTAGCTGACTTTTGTACTAGCACAAGTGAATATCTCTGTCTTTTAAATCTTCCCAAAGCAAAGGAGCAGANGTGAGAATCAGTTTGCCCACAGATGCAGCACCAAGTCCTTTTCACCGCCTCTGGGTGCCTTTTGGAGAGTGAGCCGCCGGTGTCCTGAAAGCCTTCATGCACACGTGGAGAGCAGACACACTGGGGGTGTCACAGGCACCCACCTGGGTGAAATCAGACCTAGAGCAAAGAAAAGTGAGTTTTAACCAGCTCCTGTCCTTAGCTGACTTTTGTACTAGATGTAGTGAATATCTCTGTCTTTTAAATCTTCCCAAAGCAAAGGAGCAGAACTTCCCAAAAACATGAACGTGGAGACCAGCCTGACCCTAGCCGTATTAAGTAAGAGAGCACCACTGCTTCGGCAATAGGACAAATGTAGGAAGAAATGGTGTCTGGCCGCGCTGTGGACAGAGCTGCTGGGTGAGCATTTGGTGCATGCACAAGGACACACACCCGCACCCGGAGCCTGTGCAGAGCCGGGTGCTCCCCTCCCCCGGCACACACGCTGCCGCTTGTTGGGGAAAATGCCTCTGTTGTTTCAGTCAGATAATCGCCCCTTCCCCGGCAAGTCGCTGCACGCTCCCGTGCAAACATCCCGCAGCGCGTTTCAGCACAGCAGATGCCGAGCTCAAAGGCCGGCCCCACAGACCTGCTCTCCCTCCTTGCAAAAGGGAAACAAAGGCTGCAGGACCCTGCAAGAGGTAGCTCTGCCAGGTGCGCTGGCAAGGGGACTTTTGCTGTAGGCTTGGGGGCAGCCTGATGAGTCCAGTTGGGCACTGTGTGCAGGCAATGAGATAAGGGATTGCGTAGGAAGCACCCTGTAATGGGTCCATCGTGAGGCCTCCTGCCCACCTTGCCACAACAGTCAGGGCACGTATGTCCCAGCTGGGCTGCCTCACTTAAAAAGTGCCCAACCTGTGATGAAGGGGATTGCATTATCGTGTCTGGGCCCCTCTGGATGGGGGCATGAGGGTTTGGAGAAACACCCTGGAGCACCAGCCCCACCACTGCCTCTCTGGGACGAGGCTGGCCGGGGCTCGACTGCGTTCAACACATAGGGCAGAGCTGGCTGCAGCGGGTGCCCCAGCCCAAGCCCAGGTGCCTGGGCAGGGCACGTGTCTAGGAGGCTATTTGCTGTCTGGGGGAAAGCTGGGTCTGCAGGCATGTGCTGCAGAGGCAGCCCGCTCTGGTCTCAGGGCAGGCAGTAGGTATTGCCATTGGCGGTCAGGCCCCTCTAACTGTTTCTTGTCAGTCCAAGGAGACCAGTGGTGATTTCCGTCACCCAGCCCAAACACACTGCTTGTCTTCAAGACGCTTTGCATGCAGCCAACCCACAGCAGAACGTCTCGCGTTTATCAAATGGAGATCTTGGGAGGAACCAGGAAATGAAATCCCTACCCATGATTAGAGGGAGAGAAGAGCGTCCTTGCCAGAGAAGTGACGGAGCTCTGACACTCTCCATGCTCTGGGAAAGGGCCCGTTGTAGCCGTCGGGGTGAGCTCCCAGCAGCAGGATGCAGCTGGGTGAAATGTTGACACCGGCTAATGGGACTTTTGTTGTCTCGTTTGATTTACTGAGTGGTGTGAGAATGGAAGCGTGGGTTGGACAGCACACGGTGCAAAACCAGACATCATGCACAGCTCTGTTCTCCTTTCTTCCCTGAGCAACTCTCCTAGCCCAGACAATCCTCTTTGGGTGCAACCTCAGGTACCTCTGCAACCTGCCCCTTGCTGTAGGAGCGGGAGTCACTCATTGGGAAAAAAGACCATAGCATTTTCTTCCAATGCTGGCTAGGCTTCAGGTTGAAGAGGAGAATGGAGAAGTCAGAGCCAGTCAGTTTCCATCCACTCTTGCCTGCCACTGCTGCAGAATTAACTACTGGACCTCAGAAGAAATTCATCAGTTCTCCTCTCCCTTCCTGGATCACTGGTATAGTAACAAATCCAAATGTGCCCTAAAAGTCCTTTGAATGGAAGGTAGAATCCATCTTGGAGTCCTAGACAACTATAAACTGAGAATTTTGGGGTCTCTTTCTCCATAGCTAGAATGCCCCTCATGCTGATGCTGTGATTTAATTAGGAAAAATAGTATTTCCTATTAAACCATCTGGTACATTGGAAAAACAACTGAACTTAGAAGCAGTCAAGCTCTTCTTCAGATCAGGACTCATGTCCCCAAAAGTCTATGTTTTCCACTTGTATGTGTTGGTCTAATATGTTATGATGTTTCTCTACTTCAGCCAGGGAGCAAAGGCCTCTCTGAAAACTGAAAATCAGTTCCCCAAAGCCCTTTAGCAAACAAGACCAGTACGATGCTCTATTGCTGTTGTGAAAAGGAAGACCCAGTGTTCCCAATCTGCTGGCAATCAAGTAGAGCAATGAGTGGCTTTTACACTTGCTCTATATTTACATATGTTCTGTATGGTGATGAGGTAATAACCACTTTTAGGTTATACCCAGCCATTTTGCAGATCCTGCCTGAATGTGACAATACCATGAACACCAACTTCTAAACCAGCATTTCAGCTGCAAGGTACAGCAACTTAAATAAGGCTTCTATGACTACCCAGAAGAGCAAAGAGAGTGTAAAAATGAGACCTGCGTAGTGGGTGGTATGATAGTCTCCTGACTTGCTGAAAAACAGCATTTCCAGCCTTGCTAGGTGAGAGCTCACAGCTTGCTGCACTAGATGAGACCAAGTCCCAGTGTTCAATGTCTCCAGGTTGCCAGATGCCGGCAAAAGAAACAATGCACCTGTGGAGCTGTGAACGGCTCCGAATGCAATGCTGGCTCCTGCAGCAGGCAGATGATTCCCTGAAGTCAGAGATCTGATCACTCATGTCTTGGTGCATCTAAATATAATACATGTATTGTTCTGAGCCCTGCCTAAACCCCATTGAAATCCAGCCACCAATACCTGATTTTCTCGCCTTCCATAGCTGCAAGAAATGCAGCTGCATGAACGAACTTTTCATTATTCTCAAATGCACCTCCCACTACTGCTACTGACTGATCACCTCATCTCCTGTGATGAGACATCTTGAAAGAACCTGGTTTGCAGTTTCAAGCTACTATTACTTCTTCTGCCACCACCTTCGTAATCTTGAAACTTCTTCAAGTTCTCCTGCAAATCATCTTACCAAACCAACAGATACATTTGGAAAAAAAAATAGACAGGTTGGGTAGGAGTATATGATATTGGATTTGTGTCTCATTTATTCTGAGCTGTTTCTGAAAAGCCATGATCAACTTGAAATCCAAGTCATTTTCCAAGCAGTGCTAAGATTTGCTTCGTGTTTTAGTTCATCCCAAGGCACTTGTAAAGTTGTCCCCAACAGCTTCCTCTTCCAGTGCTGTCAAGAGAGCAGCCATCACAAGCACTTATAGCACAAGATGAAGACCAAAAGCTAACGGATCAGTAACCAACCCCAGCACTCTCTCAAGGCAACCTCAGGCAAGTAATTTAATCTCCCTCTGATGAAGCAGCTTGTGCAAATAACTCTACTATATTGCTTTACCTCCTTGGGGTGTTACTGGAATAAGCCCATGAATGCTTGGGAGATGCTCAGGGACATTAGGAGGCAAAAGAATACAGACTGGAATACAAAAGAAAAGGCTTTTGTTGTCACACTTCTTTCTGATGGCAATAAGGTAAATTCTGATGAATAAACTAGATTGTTCTCACTCAGCTTCACTGACAACACCAAATGGTCCAATATCACAGGTCAGCTCCTACAAATCATTTTGGACTTGCACCATGAAATCATACGGATTTTCCTATAGACTGGCATCCCGTGATTTAATTCTCCAGGGTCCAATCTGAGGCAAATTCCAGTCAAAGCTCTGTTTGTGGCTTGGCTGTTCATAACCTGTCTGTCCAGGGGATTTGCTGGTGACTAGCAAGCTGTGAATCTGCATCAAACACTCCTGAAACACATTAAAGAAGAGTGTCCTCTTCTTTAATGAGGACACTAATGATGTCTACTCAGGTGCTACTTGCACCTGAGTTCACTTCTACCATAGTCCTCAGCGTGGAGCCTAAAAAGTAGTAGTTGAGCACTCTTCAGACTGTTTGAAACTGTCTATTTTCCACAGACTTTTGGAAAGGCAGACTTTGGGGACTTTTGGTAAAACTGTACAGAAAACTTTCTGGCCATTTCCTTTGCTATATATATATATATGTGTATAAATATATATATATATATGTATATATAAATATATATAAAACCAAACTGTGATGTCCTGTGATCTACTGCCACATGTATCTGTCCAATCTACCAGTCTGAAGAGGGTAAACAGGGATTTCCTGAGGATGAGAGGAGAAAGGAGGAGGGGTGGTAGGAGGGAAGGGGACTGGGACTAAAAGAGATGCAGCTACCCAAGGATGGTCTGTGCTCCAGGTAATGTGACAAGGAGCATCCACAGTAGGGCCCCTTCTCCCGCAACCAGCAGGAGAACATTGCTACAGTTGGAATGCAATAGCCCCAACTCTCCTTCTCTTGCCTTGTAAAGAAACCCCAAGCCCCGGATACAACATTCAGTCTGGCTGTGCTGCCATCTCTCCTTGCTGTTTCCCTCTCTTTTCTGTAATTCCTGTCCTTTCAGGACAGAGACCTCTTTTCATCCTCTGCCTGCACCGCACCGAGCACCTTAGGGCTTGTTGGCAGCAATCGGGGCTTCTGGGGGCTCCCCCAATGCAAACAACAACAACGTTCAAAGTGCCTCTCTGCACGCAGCTGCTCTGAGGGCAGGTTCAGGTTTCCCCCACCTCCTTCTCCCTATCCCTCCTTGCAACACCCACCCTGGCAGCCAGATAAAAACAATCTTTGGGTTTTTCAGGTGTGTTGGAGGGATTTACCTATCCCCCCTCCCGCCCCCTCCCCTTGCAGTTGAGGTCCTGGGTTGCATGGCAATGCTGGGTAATTTAACAGTAAAAAGCTCTGCAATTATTTGGCTCTAAGGTTTGGGTCCTTGCCCAGCTCTGACATACACACACACACACACACACACACAAGTTCACTTCTCCGGAGAGGGAGCGATGCCTCTCCTCTTCCTCCTCCTCCGTTCAGTCACGGAAGGGCTGGCTCTTCGGCGAGGGAGTTCCACCTCCTGCAACTTTCTCCCTCGCTGCTCTCAACCTGTGCTGCTGGAGTTTCACACAGCAAAATCGCTCCTTGCAGGAATTTCTCCAAACCTCTTCCTTCGATTTGCAGGCACCATGGATCCGCAGCGGTCAGCAAGGTGCTGCTGCGGGAGAGGATTTTCAGCCGCGAGGGCAGAGAGGCAGTAAACTTCAGGAGAGGTCTCTCTCCTGTTGCAACAGGTAAGGCACGCTGCTTGCCGGTGCGGGAAGCAAAATGACTCAGGGAGAAGTCTGTGCTGCATGGATGGAGAAGGGCTTGGAGGATGGAGAGATTTCGTTATGAAACTGCTTTGCATGTGAGTAGCTTTTGCTGAAAGAAACTCCAGCCTTAAGATCAGGCTTTGGGATGCAAAAGGAAATCCTTTCATCTTCTCCTCCTTTCTAGCAGCCGTGATGAGGGGGGGTATGGACGGAGCGCAGGGAAGGTTCAGCCATGCTCGCACAAAGTTTGTACTTGGTCTTAGCTGGACACTCCGGGAAACTTTTGCAAGCGGCAGCCAGTGCAGGCAGTGGGCTCTGCCTTGCCACGCTGCTAAGCAAGGCAAGCAAGGAGGGACTGAGCAGAGAAACGCTCCAGGTGTCTGCACAGGGCAGGTTTCCTGCAGGAAGCACATTTGTGCTGGAGCAAATGGATGTGTTGCTGCAGGAGCGGCGATGGCGTCTGGCTGCAGACTCTTTTGTGCACTGTGTTCAACTTCACTGAGCGGGGCAACGTTTTTGTACAACTTCAAGCGCTTTCTCCCCAGTTCCAGCTCCAACGAGGCGGTTCCTTTAGTACAGACAAGGTGCTCGCATTTCACAGCGTGTGCAGCAAGGCTAGAGCTCCTTGCTCGCCCTGGACCATGGGAAGCAGAGCCTGGGAACTGCAGTGAGAGCTCAGCAGCAGCCAGGCCGCCGCAGCTGCCCCTTCTTTGCATGGGAGCGCGCTGATGCCGATCTGTGCTTGTTTGCATCAGTGCACACCTGATTCTTTCTTCATTAACAGGCGCCTGATGGCAAACAAAAATGAAATCCCCCACTAAATCCAAATGTGTGCAGGAATTATGCCCCTGTACATATGTGGCATCTGGAAAAGAAAAGACAGCAAAGGTGACCTGGGCACTTGGAGCAAAGTGGGCCCTTCCAAACAGCAGTTATCAGATAATCAACCTCCTGGGGGAATTAGAGGCAGACTAGGTGGAGTGCAGTGCTCCAGAGGGGCAAAGATCAGCTGCCAGATGAGGGTAGCTTTGGAGAAAGCTCTTAGAGCCAGTTGCTTAAACTCAGGTTTGCTGCTTGCAGAGGGCTGAAAGTCTGCAGGATGCACGGAAGCTCCTGCCATTTGGTGCACGGAGCTGGGCAGGACGCAGCATAGGTGCAGGCTGGGTGCAGCACATGGGTTCCCACTCCTCCCAGGCCAGAATTGCTCAGAGCGCCCCAGGCACAGGCAGGAGGCCTGGCCTGCGCTCGGGGAGCCCTCTCTATTCTCTGCCGTGCAGCGAGTGGGCATGGGGGGCAGAGGGAGCCGCCAGGATGCACAGCGCTCCAGGCTGCCAGCCGGAGGGACCGGGGAGGTTATCGGAGCCTCAGGATGGAGAGCAAACAGTCAATATCGGGCTCCTGGGGAAGGCTGGGCTGTCTCGGTGTTCGGGGAGGCAAAGTCACTGAGCCTGGTATTGTGCTCCCTTATCATCTCCTAATATGCAGCGCACCTCACCTTATCTGGAACAGTTCAGGGACATCCGCCTGTCTGATAAGTGTTGGGGTTCTCAAGGCACCGACTAGGCAAGAGGTTCCTAGCCCAGCCAGGGGGTTTATTCACTCAGATTCTCTGCCATCTGCTTGTGCTCTAACATGCTCTGTGACATTGCAAAAAAAATAAAATAAAATAAAAAGAGCCTGACTGCTCTGCCTGTGGAGGGCACAGCACACAGCAGCATCTTGTCTTCTCCTGAGCCTTTCCCATTAGCTACAGCAGGTTTAAAACCTGAACGCTCACAGAAACCGGTGTGTCTCCTGGCCCTCCAAACAAACAAGCACCATTCATGTACGAAGGGAGAGTTCAAAGGAACGTAACACCTGGAATCAAACATCTGTTAGAAGCTAATGCATTTTGCATCCTACGCTCTGCCAACTGCTTCAAGGCAAGTCCTACAGGATTGTTCCAAGTACCTCCATGCTACCGAAATGGCATTCCCTGCTCCGTGCAACTGTTTTTTGCCACGTGTGGAATATGCGTGTATGGTTCTAGCACTGAGATTTTTTCAGTATCATGCACAATCATAAGAGGATTAAATACCCTCAGTCTTTTATTTTTTTTTTTTACTGAGTTGGCAACAATGATGCTCCATTGTCTATAAGAAGGTGATTCGCTGAGCAGACAATTTTTCTCTCAACCACAGTTTTTCCTTGGCAATGGGGCAGGTACTGCTTTATTAGCAAAGAAACAGAAACTTTCTTTCCTAATTCTTGGAAAAAGGAGCTCCAGGGAGAGGTAGGCTGCAAGAGTTGTTAGGAAGGTTTATAGCTCAGAAATGAACAAGCAGCAGGTTTGAAACAAACCAAAGGAAGTATTTTTCTTTTTTTTTCCACAAAGAGTGTAATTAAATTCTGGAACATATTGCCATAGGTTATTGCAGAGGCCAAAAGCATGCCTGGCTTCAGACAACATTTCGATACGTGTGGTAAGGGTAGCTGCGTTGGAGGTTATTTAACGCAAGGGCCCAAGTACAACCGCTGCTCCTGCGGTGTCCTTACACCGGTGCTGCAAGCGGGAGGGCAGGGTGGGAAAATCACTGTGTTACACATAATGTGCTAATCACTAAGCAATCAAAACTGGCCATTTGGG
>VWPW01019773.1:0-14086 GCA_013389825.1 Crypturellus undulatus
CCCTGCTGCACTACGGCCCGGCCTGCCTGAGCCGCGCCGGCCGCCTGCCCGCGCTGCACCTCTTCGGGCGGCTGCCGCTCGACGCCGCGCGCTGCGCGCAGGCCTTCCGCGAGCTCTACCCCGAGCGGCAGCGCCGCGTCGTGGTGCTCAGCGACCTGGGCTATGCCCACGCCATGGGTGAGTGCGACGCGTCCGCTGCGCCAGCCTGGCACAACCGGGCATTTTCCTGTTTCATTCTCGGCCTTTTCTCCCCCCAGGGGAGCTGGAGCAGCACTTACGGCCCGAGTACCCCAACATCATCTTCTCCAGTGTGGAGAGTGGGGAGCCCGGGCCGGCGCAACCCGGGGAGATGCGGCACTTGGGCCGCCACTTTGTCGTGGAGGAGCCAGACAGGCTACAGGACTGCGCCATGTTCTACGTGGGAGCCGAGGGCCTGGCCCTCAGCAGCTTCATGCTCACCTGGAACCGCTGCCCCTTCAGCTCGTTCGACCCAGCCACCGGCCGCGGCCGCCACGAGACCTTCAACGTGAACCGGGCGCTGATGCGGCGCCTCTACCTGGTGGAGCGGGCGCGGGATGCCAAGGTGGTGGGCATCCTGATGGGCACCCTCGGCGTGACGGGATACCTGGACGTGCTGCAGCACCTGCGGGAGCTGCTGCGCCGGGCCGGCAAGCGCAGCTACACACTGGCTGTGGGGAAGCCCAACCCCGCCAAGCTGGCCAACTTCCCCGAGGTGGACATCTTCGTCCTGGTGGCCTGTGCCCAGAACTCCCTGCTGGACTCCAGCGACTTCTACCGGCCCGTGGTGACGCCCTACGAGCTGGAGCTGGCCTGTAACCCGGCTCGGGAGTGGACAGGGAACTACCTCACTGACTTCCGAGACTTGCTGCCAGGTAACAGCTGCGGGGGCACCTGGGGACCGTAGTGACCCCGCGGTGCTGGCCACGGGGCCAGCACGAGCTCTGGGCTGATGCCCCCATCTCCTGCAGGCGCTTGTGCTCACGTTCAGCTTCCGGCGGCAGCGGATGCTGAGGACGCTGCTCCTGACATCTCGCTGATCACGGGGGAGCTGCGCGCTGCCCGACTCGGCAACTCACCGGCCCCCAGCACTGCCCTGGCCTGCAGGGACCAGACGCGGGCGGTGGCAGAGATCAGTCCTGCGGGTTTGTGCATCAGTGTTGCGGCAGCGTGAGCCCTGGCAGCACTGCCTCCCTGCGCTCCCTAATAGCTACCCCCTCTCTCTCCTTCCAGCCTCCTTCCTGGAGTCCCGCAGCTGGCGGGGCCTGGAGCAGGAGCTGGGGAAGACACCCATCACCAAGGCCGTGCAGGGCCGCCGGGGCATCGCCATCGCCTATGAGCACGAGGGCTGCGAGGAAGCCTGAGGCTGCGACCAGTGCCCGGCCAGGACCAGCGCGGTGCTGCGTGGAAGGGCCCGCACCTGGGCTCTTGCCCAGGTCTAACTGGTCTAACAGGGAGCCGGAGTTTGTTTCTGGTAGAACAAGGAGCTGCCTCTGGCCCTCCCCAGGTGGGAAGCGGCCCTGGAAGCTGCAGCACAGCAGTGGGAGAGCAGTAGGCGCCCGTCTATAGGAGTTCTGGCCCTACTGGGGAAAGGGTACAAGTCTTATGTGAGCCTGCAGGTGCCAGGACTCACACCTGGGCTGATTACTGCTATTAAATAAAGCTGAAATAAAAGGAGATATTTTGCAAGTGAACTGTCTTCTAACAGAAAAAAAAAACATGGGCTGAAGAATGGAGAGCTGTGGGGTAGCAGAGGTCCCAGAGTGAAAACACAGATCGCAGTACTTGCTACAGAAGCGGAGCCATATTAATTAGTCAAATCCAGGCTGAGAGAACAGAAAAATCAGAGTAGTGGGGAACCCCCGGAAGGAAAGAGCACATTTAGCAGGTCCTGCTAGGGAACTAAAGCAGAGAGAGGGGGGCTGCTGCTGCTGCGAACAGGCTCACGTGAGTTGCAGTGATGAGGAGAGGGCACCTAGAGCCAGTGCTGCAGGGAGGAGCTGCTGGGCAGGGGGCTGGTATCTGACCCCTGCTTGAGGGGCAGAACTTCTGCTCGCTCCTCCCGGCTGCCCCAGGGCCTCTGATGTTTCCTTGCAGCGTGAGCAGCCATGAGGCAGAGCCCCCCTCGCCTCCGGTCCCCTTGCAAGCTGCCAGAGGAGGGTGCAGGGCTGGTGTGGGATCTGTGCCCCTCGCTTGTCCCTGGAGCTGCCACCAAGGGTAGGCCCGAGGGTCCCCTCTCCTTGTGCTTTATAACCCCGGGGGAGGACGGAGCTGGCCCAGGCCAAACCTGTCCACGTCAGGAACAGCCCCTCAGCAGAGGGAGCTGGGAGGCACCGCGACATCCTGCCTCCGCACACTGGCCCTGGAGCCCTGCTGCGGGGCAGCTGCATCCTGGGCACCCTGGCAGCACAGCCTGCCCCGCACGGGTGCAGGGCACCGCACAGAGCCGTGGGTCAGGAGCCATCCACCACATCCCCCTAAGCATGGTGCCAGTGCAGGGCAGCCTCCAGCCTCGCGCTCCCTGGCTGCCCAGTCCAACTTCCACTAGTGCTCCTGCTTGCCTTCGCACGCTGGGGGAGGAGGAGGAGGCAGTGCAGAGCCCCAGGCTTGGTTTAACTTCCTCCAGGTCTGCGCCGGCCAGGCTCTTTCCCAGAGGGAAGGGACAGTCATAATCTGGGCACTGCAATAATGACAGCTACAACATAGAAATATCCTTAATATAATTAGGTGCAGGGCCCCCCTCCCAACCACACACATACAAACTAGCAGGGGGAGCCCCCCTGCCCAGCGCGTCTCTGCCGGGCGCAGCGCAGCCCCCTCGGTGGGGAGCGCGGTGGGAGGCGGCAGCGCAGGGCGCCCTGTGCGGGTCCTGCCGGGCCCCGCCGTGTCCCGGCCCCGGCGAGGGGGGACATGCTGGGGAAGGAGAGATGCTGACACCAAGATGCAGCCACCAATTCTAGGCGAGGAGCGTCCCGAGTGGGTTAATTCTAGGTGGAGGGTTACTCTACGAGCCGTACTGCAGCAGGGCAGGGAGGAGGGGGCTTCCTTGCAGGGAAGGGCTGGTCCGGGCAAACCGTCCGCATTCCTGGCCGTGGGCTCAGTAGTCTGCTGTGTACTCGGTGCCGTGCAGCCCCCGGCACAGCAGCGTGAACTCCTTCACCATCTCCTTCACTCGCCGCTTGTTCACACGCTCTCTGCTAACACAAACACAGGGCACAACGTGAGACAGGCGGGAGGGACAGGGACAGGGTGGGTTGTTGCCACTTCACGGGGCCGCAGCCCGGCAGGAGGGACGCACACACCTGAGGATCTGCTGGCTGAAAGTCTCCTTCTGCTCGGGGTTGACGCGGGCCGAGGGGAAGCCCTCCTGCTGCATGGCCTCCTTGATCCAGACGCTCAGGTGGCTGAAGCAGTGCTTGTTCAAGGCGAAGAGGATTTCCGCAAAGTGATCCATGAGGCTGCGGGAGGCCTGGCCGCCAATGCCCTGCAAAGGAGCACAGGGACGCTGCAGGGCTCAGAGCTGCCCGGAGGCCTGTCCAGGAGCCCACGGGCCCCTTGTCGCTTTACCTCCAGCACAGCCTGCAGCAGCACCTTGCCGTTTTCATGCACAACTTGTCCCACCGGGGCGATCTCTGCACAGCGGGGCAGCAGCTCTGTCTGCAACACACAGTCCTGGAGAGTCAGAGCTAAAGCAGGTCCTGGGCAGCAGCTCTCTCCCCTGACCTGTGTCTGGGGAAGCCCTAGACCCTCCCTCTTGCCCTCCCCACTCCCAGCTTCTGGCTTGTCCTGGGAAGATTGGGGCTGGATGGTGAAGGAAGGGGACAGGCTTTGGGAAGGAGGCTCTCACACTGGCAGCTCGAGAACTGGCAGCACATCCCTTTTGCTGCG
Organism: Crypturellus undulatus; assembly: GCA_013389825.1. Taxonomy (NCBI): domain Eukaryota; kingdom Metazoa; phylum Chordata; class Aves; order Tinamiformes; family Tinamidae; genus Crypturellus; species Crypturellus undulatus. The sequence continues at coordinate 3,907 of VWPW01019773.1, forward strand.
TGGTCAGGAGATGAACAAAAACACCTAAGGAAGCCACAATACTCACGAAAAAGCCACAGGATGATTTCACTGTTGGGGCCTCAGGGAACTTGAGAGAAAGGACACCTGTGGGCAGGAGGCATTCAGGTCAGCAGCCAGAAACTCCCCACAGCTCCCCGAAGCAGCTCAGTGGCACCCCAAGCCCCAGCCAGGCTGTCCCTGCGTGTGCAGGAGCTGCAGGCTGGTTTCTCAGCAGCGGGGTTTGCAGCACGTGTCCGCATAGGGAATACGCGTGGCTGCGCTCAAGGTACTCACCGCACTGAAACACAGCCTTGACATCCAGGTTGCTACACAGGAAGAGGTCCGGCTTCCTCTTCAGAGCCTGCAAGGCACACAGAGGGACGGAATAAACACGGTGCTACAGCAGCAGCCAGGAAGACTCCCAGGAACCGGGTGCCCAGACAGCCTCTGCCCAGACACACACTTACCTGGGCACGCTCATGATACGCAGCAGATTTACACTGCACAGAAGGAAACCATCGCTTTTACCCTCAAAAAAATCTCAGTCAAACATCTAGGCAGTTCGCTACAGTCGGGGAACTCCGACCCCAAGAGCTGAGGATAGATGCCAAGGTGAGGTGCACACAGATGCCTCAGACAGAGACAGGACAGAGGCTGCCTGTCCCAGCAGAGCGGGACGGGCAGAGGCAGCGCTCCCAGGACAGGGGCAGCCGTGCAGCGCCCTTTTGTTTCCTCCTTCTCCTCTCAGGGACCCTGAGGTCGCAGCACTAAGTCCAAGCACTAGCCCAGTGTTTAGTCCCCAGTCTGGACCAGGAGCGCACGCTGTACTGGCTCCACGACGGAGACGGCAATGAGATGCCAAGGTTGCTTGGTGCACTCTGAGCAACGAGGAAGCAGGAGCTCAGAAAAGCTCTGCTTTTCCTTCGCCCAGGGACCCCATCAGCCACGGTGGGGTTCAGCCCTTTGCTGCTGGGGCCACGAATGCTGTGGCCCAACAGGGTCACTGCCCTGCAGCGGTTGCCCTGCTCCCACCATGCTCAACCCTGGGGGAATGCAGGGGGCAGGGGCGAGACAGAAGTGCTTCTACCTGTGCTTGCCCCATCCACAGGAAGGGTTTCTGCCCTGCTACAGGTAGCCCCATTGTGCAGGAGGGTATCTGTGCCACGACCAGGATGTCACCAGGCTCGCAGCGGAGGGCCAGCCCTGGGGACAGGAGCCCCAGCTCTCCTGAGATGACAGACCCGCAGCAGGGTGGCCCTGCTCTGTTTCTGGAGGGCTGGGAGCCCAAGCGGAGAGCCTGGCTGCAGCCTTGGGCCGAGCTGTGCGCAGAGCTACTACATAACCCTGCCACCCTCCGTGGCAGCAAGGACGGCTTTCAGGTGGCAGTGCTCAGGAGACAGGGCCATCTGCCCCGGCCTCCACAGGGGGCAAAACGCAGTTACTTCCCTCCCTGCCTCCTCCCCTAGGGACCGTCTACGTCTGGTCAGTGCTGGGCACATAGGCTGGGTATGAGAAAACTGAGCAGCAGGTTTCAGGGTTACCCAGCTCCCTTTCTGACCCTTTGTACTACGCACTGCTGCGGAGGACCTGGATTTGGGACCCACAAAGGCATCCCTGGAACAGCCCCAGGAATCAGCTTACAGGCCAGATAAAAAGGTGGTTTCACTAGCGTGACGAGGACCAGATTATACTTGTGTGTGTATATACAAACTGTATGCGTCGCGCTAGGGCCAAGGTCTAACGGGCAGCGGCTGCACCGAGGTTTAGAAACACGTCCACTCATCAGAGCCGCTGTGTGGCCCTCAGGGACACGCTGCAAGATGCTGCCTAGGTGCTTCGTGCGAGACTCTACCCTCACCCCAACTCACCACCCCAACCCTGCTCTGGGTTCCCAGTAGGGTAACTTGGAGCCCTCCACCCCAAAGCAGCACATTGCTGGTGAGGGCACTTAACTCTTGGTGGTAACATCCAGCCACAGGTTCCTGTGCTCTGCCAGCCCAGTTTTAACTCACGTCCTGCACTGCAAAACTGTCCTGCTGGCACAAGAGTCTTCCAACACGTTCAGGTAACAAGAGCCACCTACCTGCATGGTGCTTCTCCTACCCCAACAGAGCAGCAGTAGCCAGAGACCCCAAGCTCTCCTGCAGGCTCATGGTAGCACCTGCTTCTCACAGTCAATGCCATGGGGAAAGCGTGGGTGGATACTGGGAGTGCTCCTTCCCATGGGACACCTCCACCCAGGGAGCACATGGGACACACCAGTGCACACCTGAACCAGGTCAAAGGGAAGCAAGGTGGAGGACGTGCAGGGGCTGAGCATCCTGGCGAGCTCCTGGCTAGGCCATCACAAAAGGCATCACATCATGTGCCCAGCAAGGCCCTACTTTTTGGCCCTATCCTTTGGGCTCCTAGTCAGGTCATAGGACACCACCACAGCGCCCTGGAGATCTGCTGCAGTAGGGGGCACCATCAGGCTAGATGGACATGTCTGCAGCCCCTTGGTGAGGACGTGGACTGCAGAGTGGCTCCTGCAGCAACACTCAGCAGCCCAACTTGCTACGAGGCGGGGCTCCAACAGCCTGCAGCACTTCCCAGGTCTAGTGAATCCTGCTGGAGGCAAAGACACTCTCCTGGGCCAAGAACCAGCCTGCCAGGGAGCTTTTGACCTGGACCAGGTCCCATGAAGAAAGGGGAGAGCTTAGCAAAAGAGCCACCAGGTGGGACAGGTCTTGATTTGTAGGCTGTGCAGGAAGAGTTAACGGGCAAACGGGGAGATGGGAGAAAGTTGGGCTGTGGTCTGCACCCCCAGGAATCCAATACAGAGCAATCACACTGCAGCTTTGAAGACACATGCGTGAAACCTGCCAGGAGGGAACAGGTCGGGGGGTGTTTGAGAAATCTCCAACATCAGAACCCACTGCCGTGTTGCTCGGGTGCAGACCCTCGCGCAAACAGCAGCCTGCAGCAGCCTGCTGCTTTGCACGGGCACTGCAGGTGCAGGGGAGAGGAGCCGACCAGGGCAGCCCTCGAGGCGAGACCCTCACAGCGGGCAGGGAAGCACTGACGCGCCGGACGTCTGACAAAGCATGCAAGTACCGTCAGTGCGTGCTTATGGCTAATGCTTGCTTTGTGCTTTAAGGCTAAAAGCCTGAGTAATAAAAATACCTGCAGGGACTCTAGCTTTTGTATTTGGCTTAAGTCAGCATGGTCTCACAGCTGCCAGCCATCACCAAGGATGGATTATGACCGAGCACGCTGGCTAATTGCACCTTCAGATTTAGCTGTGCAGGGAATTAGTGCCTCAAAAAGGCACTTCTGGTGAGCGCCTGCCTAGAGCACTCCTAGTCCACTGCTACCTGGTGGGCTGGCTGGTCTCCAAAGCAGCACGGTAAAAAGATGCAGCTGACAAATTTCCAGGAACAAAAGACTGGCAATGTGATCAGCAGCACTTACCACCATCTTGGCCTGCTAACCATGCCCAAATAAATATATCACAAAGCCAGCTGAAATCTTCAGCTGCACAGACAGCTCCCTACATGCTTGTGATGAAGGGTTAATGTGCAGGTAGTAAGAGGTGGGAGCAAGCAGGAGTCAGAAGGGCAGGCGTCCTCATTTCACAGGCCATAATTCTAGTATCAACATCTTTAAGTCACAAAAGCCATGGAATGAGCCAAGGACTAGGCGGAATGGGCTCCAGAAACACCTTTCAAAAAGCTGAGTTATCAGAAAGCACAGAGGGGATCTGGTGACAGAGGACGGGGACAAAAACAGTGCCTGGAAAGAGAAACCAGGTAAACTTGAGCCAGGGAAAGGTGATACATTTCCACAAGTGTGATTAACCACAGGAACGGACTGCCAAGGAAGTAAAATATCCGCGCCTTGACACACTCAGGTCCAAACTTTTTGATGCTCCCATATAAGGATCAGCCAAGTAAGGGACTGGCTATGCTACAGGCAGAACGTGTTTAGATATATGTGACAGCTCCCACCACATTAAAAAAAAAAGGATAAAATAGATCTAAAATTTCCTCCAACTTTAAACATGCATATCTGCAAGTGGGATCAGGAAGGGCCATGAGGTAGAAGTCTTGTACCTGTTTGGGCAGCAGCAGCTGGACACAGCCTTCTCTCCAGAGGATTCGGACTGGAGCAGACAGGGCTGTCGGGGCAGTCTGGCACGCCACAAACACGGCTGCAGCCAGCAGGCTGGCTCAGCATCTGCCTACCGAGAAGCACTCTCCCTCCTGCCCAGGAAGGCCAGCGCATAGTGGAGTTTCCCAGCAGATGGGATGGGTACTGTTCGCTCTCACAGCATGACTAATGCATATGCAGCACAGCTGCACTTTTCTCTCCAAAAGAGCACAAATGTGCTGTGTCCAGGCACGGAGAAGCTGCAAGGAAACTCAGTATCTTCCAAAGAAACAGCAGACAGGTTTGGAAGACTGTCAAGAGGCTGCCTAGTCCCTTACCTACCTCATGGCAGGATCAGCTCTACCTTCCTTCTAAGGAGCAACAGGTTTGTTGAGAATCAGTTCCAGCCCTCCAAGTGACAGCAGCTCCTCACGTGATCTTTCAGTGCTCCTCTGTGCTATTAGAAAGATTTACTGCTGCCTAACCTCAACTCTTTCCTGTGATTTCATCCTATTACCTTTTACCCCAGCCACAGTGAATAAAAAGTTTTACCCACACCTGTAGTATATTACCTTTTATACACCTGAAGACTCATGCAACTCCTCAGGCTTCGATCAGTCTTTCCTCCCTGTCATGTTTACAAGCTGCTGATCATTCTCGATGCTTTTCTCTGTGCTCTCTGGTCCATAGCTACAAAAATGTCGTGCGCCAAACTGGGCATGGTGCTCCAGCTGAGGTCTCGCCAACGCTGAGCAGCAAGGAAGGATACCTTCATGAACCTCACATACATCTCCCATTTACTGATCCTCATATCTTTGAAAACCTTGTAAAAAAGTTACAACTTTCAAAACTGGCATCAAGAAAATCTACAAACGCTTTCTAATAGTGTCATAATCATTTCAGATCTTTTAGCAGGAAAGGAAGGGAAAAATGCTGCAGTGTTAGTTGTGAGATAAGGTTGGTCTCAGTGCAGTATGTATGGACACTGCTTAAAAGGTGAGGTGTGGTTCCCTCACCCTGCTCCACACCAGCTCCCTCCAGCAAAGCCTGCACAGGGGCCAGGCAGCCATCGGAGGGGGCCAGCAGTTTGGTAGCCAGGACAGCCAGACACCCACAAAGAAGTTGGGCTGGGTGACTGGAAGCCAGGATGACCCACAGCTCTTGTAGCTGCTTGCATGGGCTGTCAGCTGTGTGACTGAGCAGCCACCATGACAGAGACTGTGTCTAACTATCAGGAATATCTAGTTTATCAAGGACAGGCATGTTTCAGAGACACAGACATGCTCACAGAGCTGAGCCTCCCTGGCTCAAACCAAAGCCCATCTACTCCAGGGCCCTGTCTTGGACAGTGGCCAAAAGCAGATGCCCAGGAAGGGCTAAACAAGGCAAGGGGACAGCCACTCTGAAGAGCTTCTCCCAGCTTCCAGCCATTCCCAGCTCAAACATCCTGAACCAGGGAGGGTGGGCACTGAGGCCCCCTCAGTGGATTTTCTTCCGTGAGCTCTTCTTGCCTTGTGCAATTGGAAATCTTGTCATCACAGACATTAAGCAGCAAGTGACTTAGCTAGGTCCCATCTCACTGTCAGCAGCTCCAGAGCATTTTCCATTGCTATGAGGACAGCTCTTCCCTCGGGGTAGGGGCCAGGTACCATGCCTCATACTGGGGACTGAATGCATCAAGGGCGTCAGGGCTTCTCCCTCCGCTTCTGGAGCGGACGCGAGAGCAGGTGGTGCCCCTCTCAACAGGTGTATATACACACACAGCATAGTACAGGCCCTCCCCGCGCAGTGCCCGCGGGGCCATGCCACCATGCTCCTCCGCCCACCCGTCCCCGTAGCACCCGCAGCACCGTCCCCGCCACAGCCACCTCCGGCAAAACAAACAGGATTTCTGCGTTACAAGGGCGCCTGCCTGGCAAAGTGCCTCCATAGGTGGGAGGTTGTGGTGGGACAAGGCAGGCGGGTGGAGCACAGGAGGCACCGCAGCATAAGGGGACAGCCTACAGACACAAGGGCCCCTTTCCATCCCGCTTGCTGCTGCTGAAGAGGGGCAGGCAAGGAGGCCCTCCACACACCAGCTTTCTGCAGCTGCGTGGCCACTCTGAGGGCCGTGTGCCACCGAGCTGGTGTCACGGGAGTTCTCCCAGGCTGCAAACACAGGAGCTGCTGCCACCTCCTCTGAGCCACCCTCCCGGAGCTGCAGGGACATGAGACAGCACAGTATGGAGGGAGGCCAGCACTGCAGGGGCACCAGGCACGAGAGCCAGGCAGCTCCTGGGGCCGCACAGGCCCAGATGCAGCAGGCCCAGATGCCACCGCAGGCACGTGGCTCCCTGCTGCAGACAGTGCCCGTGGCTACGGAGAGCGCCAGACAAGCAGTGCGGCATCGGACTCAGGCNTGGCTCCTGGGGCCGCACAGACCCAGATGCCACCGCAGGCACATGGCTCCCTGCTGCAGACAGTGCCCACGGCTACGGAGAGCGCCGGACAAGCAGTGCGGCATCGGACTCAGGCAAACGCTGCCAGTATCGTGTGCTCCCTGCGCTCGCTCCCACCAGCGGCAGAGCCCGGGCCCTGCGGAAAGCCAGGCACGCCGTCTGCCCCTGCCCTGCAGGGCCCATCGCAGGGGGCTGGTACAAGAGTAGGAAAATGACCAGTTAATGCTCTAACTTTTGGTCACCCGAGTGCTGCAGCAGCCCCAAGTGCCCCACACTGGCTTCTGCTGCGCCCCTGACGCCAGGTGAGAGGCCAGGGAGTGGCAGCTCCTAGGCTGCCCTGCGGAGAAGGGCACGGCCCTGGGGATGGTGCAAACCCAGAACTAAAGGAGAATGTTTTGTTTTCAACTTCCACGGAAACAGATGGAGAAACTCGATATTCAACTAAAAGGAAAAAAAAAACGTTGTCAACAGAAAGCTAAAAATAGGTTTAAATTGAATTAAAAAGAGAAAGAGAGAGAACAGAAAGTGAATGAATAAGAAACTAAAACACACCTGTGCCAGGAGTTGCATAAATGAATCAACAATATCAGGATGATCCCTGGGCCCTAAAATATAATAAAGATGTAACTTAAGAGAAAAATCATACAAACAGCAACTCAACATCATATAGTTATGTGATACAGAAAGAATTTACAAGTGAAAACAGGAGTGTAGGGGAAGAGGGGTGTGTGGGGAAAGGGATGGGCAACATGAGCAGCTTGAAGCAAGTTAAAGAAACAAAACATACAAAAAATCATGAAACTTGGAGAACCCAAGAACAGAAAGAAACTGTAAAGGAACGGATCTGAAGCCCCAGGATCTCCAGCCAGCACCTGAGTGCTGCAGAGCCAAGGAGATCTTCGTGTCCTTGGGGAGGAAGAGGAGGAGAAGGGGCTAGCTGGGCACCATCTCCACCAGGGGAATTAGAGCTTTTGCATTGTGGGGACTGAGCGGGTGTCTTCAGAGTACCATGTGGTTCTGGAAGATAACTGCAAGTGAACGACAACACCTCAGCAAATGCTCGACAGGCCCTGCCGGGCTCAGGCGTGCACATGCTCGTCACCAGCCTCAGCTGCTCAGGAGCCCCTTGCACTGCTGCCCTCCCGCCCCTTCCCAGATGTTCTGCAAGCCCCTCAGTGCAGGGCCCACACAAAGGACTTGCCCCCAGCATCCTTCCGGGAGAGACCAGTTTAGTGCCCAGAGGTCTCCATGTCAGCACCACTCACCCTACCTTGGCATCCAGTTCGTTGCACAGACACATCACAGCCCCTGCAGGGTCGAGTGTCCCACCCTCTCCTGCCGCTTTTGTGCTCAGACAGCACAACCTGCCCTGCTCAGGGCTGATGGACCATAGAAGTTGATCCCTGAGGTGGGAAGAGAGTCCTGGGCACCCAGTGAACTGGGCAGCCACTTGCCTGAGCAAAGCTCGTGTCCAAGCACCGGTACAACTTGGGCTCTGTTCCTCACCAACCAGCCCTGCCTTTACTCTTGCAGACATGCCTGATGCTGTCCAGAGGCAGCTCTGCCTCCCCAGGCTCTGAGCCAAGAGGACTTTACCGTACATATACATCCACATGCCCTGGACAGAAGTGGGGAATCTGATCTTGGGATAAGCCCAGCTCATTTGCCCATGATCCAAGTGATGCTTTAGCACAGAAGGATTTGCTCAGACTGAGGTGTCCCAAGGAAGCAAAGGCCACCACAGACCCCACCCCCCCACCTATCTAGGGAACTCTAAGCCTTGCTCTGCGAGAAGGCATTGTGTTATCCAGCACCAGGCTGTGAACACAAAACAAGGTTTGCTGGGTGACACACAAGAACAACTGAGGTGCTGAGGTGCAGCTCCACTGTGCACTTGCTATGGGGTAAGTCACCAGGAAGCTGAAGGGAGCTGTGGCACGGAGGGCCTGTCCTAACCCCAGCTTTGTAGCAAGCGGGTAATGCAGCCAACAAGCCAAACACAGGAGCGTCCCTGCACAGGGATGCTGAGCACAGCAGCTCTGAAAAGGTAGTTCCCTAGGTGTCCAGACACATCTCTCTGCTTATATAAGGGCTTGATTCCCAGCCACTATAGGCACTGCTGGCCCACAAAGACCAGCATCTCTCACTGAATGCAGCCTCACTGCCACGCTGGGACTGGAGTTCCTGCTCTTTTTCTTGCAACACAGCAAGATACCCAGTACCAGTGCAGAACCAGGCTGTCCCTTGAGTTCAAAGTCTTGCACTGGACCTATAAGGAAGGTCCTTCTGCAGTCCTGTAAGGAAGGTACCCACCTTCCAGGGGTTGGTATAGATCCAAGAACAGATGTGGCCCTGTTAGCTCAGTTAGGAGTGAAAACAGCCATTCCTGGTAAGATGCCTCCAGACCTCAAGCATGCAACAGCCTGACAAGAGCCCCAGCATGAAGAGGAATCAATTGCACGTACCTTGCTGGAAAAGGGTCAGCGTGACTGAGGTAACGAGCAAGAAGAGGGCCTTGATGGGAGGGAAGTGGGCAGGCTCATGAGCAAAGATGTGAACCAGCTGCAAGAGACAGAGAAGGATTGAAGCTGCTGCTGTCCCTGCACGCCCCCAGCCTTCCCGGGGAATGGCAGCCTGGATGCGCAGCACAGAACTTCCTGCACGCATCACAGCCACGGGGGACAGAAGCCAGGGACACATGCCTTAGTCCAGGGTGCAGTGACACACGACTTAACCCAAAATATGAGGGCAGAGAAAAAACAGGCTTGTCCCTACACAGAGGTCATTGCTCCAGCAGAGGCAAAGAGCCCTGCCTGTGACAGTGACCAGCCCAGAGCTGCAAGATTATATCACTAAATGTATGCGTTACCAAGGCTAGGCAGGAGCAAGAGGCAGGCGCAGGAAGCCTTTGAAGCAGAGATGTGCTGAGGCAAAGGCAAGGAGGGACACCAGGCCCGTTCTCCAGTCCAGAGTCCACCTCAGGTGCAGGAGGTGTGTGGGATGCAGCCACTAGTAGGGGCCGTCCGGGGGCCACCCTGCTGTAGTGCCAGCCTTTTTTACACGGCTCCTTACCTGCCGCGTGAGGTCGATGGCAGAGGCCTGGGGGATGGTGCTGTACATCTGCCCCAGCATCTCGCACAGCTGAGGCACCATGGGGGCAAAATCGTCCAGAAGGGTCTTCACAGACTTCTCAAAGATGGCACAGACGGACTGTGGAAGAGGAGGAACAAAGTGAGCAACAGGCTTCAGGAGACTCTCTTAGTGGGACAAGGCTTGACACACAGGTCTCTCATGGGATGGGAAGAGGTAGCAACGAGGTGTGGAGAACACCCTGGTAGATCTGCTGTGGTGATGCTGCTCTACTCCACAGGACAGGATGCTCCCGCTGCTCCCACAGCATCCCACCAGTGTGGGAAATCAGTTGACTTGAGTAAACTGGAGAAACTCCACAAAAGATGACACAGGCTTGGGTCAGGGCAGAGCTCTTGCCTTAGGGATACAGACAAGCACTCAGTAGACCCCATCTCTCCTCTCACTGATGATTGCAGGACCTATATAACCAGACAGAGCTGATCTGGGCAACAGACAGATGAGCACAGCAGGATGGTGCT
>VWPW01019796.1:0-15461 GCA_013389825.1 Crypturellus undulatus
CGCAAAGCGAGCGGGCTGGTTGCACCCGGGTGCGCTGCCTTCTCGAGAACGTCCCCCTGGCAAAATAGTCGGGTTTTCCCTAAGGGAACCACCAGGGAAGCAGGGGCGCACACGGAAATGCAGCTCCGCGTGCGTGTGGTCCAGGCGGTTGCACAGGTACTTGTGTTTTAGGCGAATTTTACATATTTTTTAAAGCACTCGCCTTGTAGAGCATCTCGGGACTAAAGAGATGTTTTCCCACAGGATTTTTCCCAGCTCTTGGTTTTCTAGTTGGGGATGAGTTTGCATCTCAAGACATCTCGGTCCTTACGTGGATACTCGATGGCCCTACTGACTATACATGAAGTTGAAATGTGGAAGATTGTGGAGGGAAAAGTGGTTTGAGCTTCCTCCTTCATGGAGGAGAGTGGAGGCCAAGTAGCATCTTCCCGGAGCAGTTTCCTTTTGGTGAAGAGACTGCATCAATTTTTATTCTGTTTTATTTTTTCAGCTTGTACTGACCTAGTCTCCAAAATTGAAGGAATTGGCCTGATCCTGCCCCACGCTCAAGGGAGACGTAGGAGAGCCCAACAGTCCAACAGCATTCCCAGAAATCAGCGTTTCCACAGATTTTTCATGTAGACATCATATATACTTGTCTTAACCTTTAAATACACGTGCCAGGCGGCTGCTGGGATGTGTTTTTACATGATGCGCGTTCCTGATAGCTCCAGTCAACACGATGCACCTGAAAATGTGACAGGCTGCATTAAAAATGAATCGGGAAATATGATTTATTGATGAGTCGCGTCAGCGCAGCGTGAGCGGGTGCGCTCCTGAGCCCTGCACACGTGTAAGAACATATAGACTTGTTATAGGCTTGTTTAAAACCTGGTGAGAGCAGGTGCAGCTTTACGTGTTGGCTAGACCGTGGAAACGGCGGTGGTTATTTATGCATAAATACTGTAACCAGCCAGGTTTTCCTCCCTACAAAGGACATTTTCCTCTGGGCAATCACCTGGCGAGGAAAACATATGGCACTTTTGCATTCCTCAGAAGTAAGTGCATCGTGCTCTAATTTCTGTGCCATTTTTTTCTTTGTTTTTGTCCTAGGCACCGTGTAGTCTGGGAGAAAAAAGAAACAAACCCGATGAACTCGACTGCTTCTGTTTTGCAGAGCAGATTTCCTTAAATGCCAGTACAGATCCTTTCTTCTTTTCATCTGCTCTTTTGAAAATCAGCAGAAGCTAAACCTTTGTGGGTTATTTATTTATTTATTGCTTTTTGTCTGCAAATGAATAGCTATGTATATACACATCATTTTAAATTCTGTCTGGGTTTCTCTCCTTGCCCTTGTAGACAAAGACCTCCAAAATGTGAGATGTCAGCGAGAAGCCTTTGCAAGGAGTAGGTACAATCCAGAAATCGGCACAAGAGCAAAATCTCCCTGTAGTTATAAATAACCGCCTGGAAAGCTGAGAAATTGCTATATCCTCTCGGATCTTTAGGAAAGATTGCTAGCAAATGCTCTTCTGTAATGCATATGCCTATACATTGCATGTTAATATATTTGATAGCAAACTGATATATATTGTGTTATACATCTATAAGTTTTTAAATAAATGCACCTTATATCTGAGCAATTTCCATGTTAAATAAAATTATCCAAGATTATGGGGAGAGCTGAGCGCAACCCCTCTCCTAAGCAAGCTGATTGCAGGCTCTGAATCCCTGCCCACATTCCACCCGACATATGTTTCCGGCGAAGGGCTTTTAAGGTACCTCTCATTTGGGTTGAGTTAGTGTAAAACACATGCTGTCTCTCCAGTGTTTGTAGTAAATACACATAGAGTCTTTCTGCCCCAGATTTAAATGTTCCGGACTGGTTTGGTTGCCGCATAAGATCGGGCTGGAGCACAGCGAGTGTGCCCCACGCTCCGTCTTTTGCCCCATGTCACGGGCTCTGGTTGAGATTGCCCTAATTTTCCAGTGAAGCTGCGATCTCTTACTGCTTTCCGAAAGATTTTATTCATATTTATTTCATTCTGCATCAAGAGACTGCTATAAGGCAGTCCAGTTAAGGTGAAGTAGCTATTTCTGCTTAATATTCCATGGTTAAACTGTGACGTAGCTGTGTCTGGACCATGTAGAACCAGCCCTCCCTTTGGTGACTTTGGAGAGGGACATGAGAGGGAATCCCTTGTGCAAGTTTGTCCCAAGAAAATAACTTGATTTGTTACCTTAAACACTGATAATAAGTTGGTGTTAAATCAACTTTTACTAAAAAGCAGCCGTGCAGTTTCCCCCCACCCGAAGCACCGGATGACTCTGATACAGCTTCAGCCCTGCCGAGACCTTGGCCNGGTTGGTGTTAAATCGACTTTTACTAAAAAGCAGCCATGCAGTTTCCCCCCCCCCCAAAGCACTGGATGACTCTGATGCAGCTTCAGCCCTGCCGAGACCTTGGCCCCGCTCTTCCCTTGTGCTGTCCCTAGTGTTAATATTTTCCATGAGTCAGACCCTCCCTAATACACTTTTCATTATTTAAAAAGCATCATAAATCAACTTTTAATAGCCCTCCTGACTTTTTTTTACTGCCTTTTTCATACCCCAATCTAAATTCTCGTGTATGCACGGGTGACGTTTAGCATCTTCAGCATTTAAAATTGCTGTTAAAGCAATTTTTTATCATCTGTTGCAAGAAGCTGCTTAATGTAGGAGATGCGAGGTATAAAATAGGTGGTTGTCCTGGTTTGGATTTCTCACTACCATTTAATACCTTGTAAACCAGCCCCTGGATGGGTGCTTAGAGGTTGGCGACCGCCACTTTTGGGGTTGGTCAGGGTCATCTGGAGCGGCTGGGTCTGCCTGGTGCTTCTCCGCGTGTTCTCCTCGGTTCTGCAGCGGGCTCTATCAGACGCTGCTTTTGGGTGGCTCTGGTTTGGTTTTGGAGGGTTCCTTGTGTTGCTTCATTGCCTGTTTTCAAAGAGAATAACTTGAAAAGGAGATGTGACACGGTTGGAGTAAAGTGGAAATTTATGGTGGAAAGGTCTAAGACAAGACAAGGCCGTGGACCTTTGAGGATGTGCCAGGGTTTTGGTTTCAAAATTTCACATTTTTTGCTTTACGAGCTGAAAAAATCCCAGTGTGACGAGGTCCAGATAGTTCTAACAGAAATGATCCACTTGGGTGCAGTTGCATTTTCCAAAGCCACCCTGGGCACATACTAAGCATCAGCTTCCCCAAAGTCTTTCTCCCAGCAATCTCATGAGCACATGATTATTGTAATTATTATTTTTTTGAATAGGAAAAGTGCAGTGACTTGTGATAACTCCCATTGCTTTGATAATGTTGGAATTGTTTTGTTTGGGGAAGGTCGAGAGCAACAAGTTTCAGAGCTGGGTGACTCGCTTTGCTTCAATCCCGTGGTGTATTCACACGCAAACCTCAAAGGTCCCCATTGCAACCTTAGTACAAGGTTAAATCTTTTCCCTTCTAGCTCAACCCGGCAGTGTGTGAATAACCAATACATGCATTTTTTTTTCAAGGAGAAAATGAGCACTAGATATCCATGACTGCAAAAAGAGAGTAGTTTTTCTTCTGTGTAGTTGAAAGAGATGAAAACTCTATTGGGTCTCCTGATTTTTTTAATTTTCTTTCTTAATTTTTTCATCTGCTACAGCAGTAGGTTGAGATAAACCGAGTAGATGCTTCAATGTCTGCCTTGAATCCAAGGAGCCTCAAGCCCGTTGCAAATCCAGGCATGTTGTTACCCTCAAAATGACTCCAGATGACCTCACTGACACAAAATCACCTCGTTTTTGCTCAAATCTGGGCTGAGACGTAGACTCTTATTTTCATTCTCTGGGCTCTTCCAAGGTGGGGTATCTGATGGAGAGTTATGGGGCGTTTACCTCTTCCCGCATCCGCCTTTCTCTGACCCGGCTGGTANCATCTGCTATAGCAGTACGGTTGAGATAATCCGAGTAGATGCGAGCAGAGTGTTGCTTCAATGTCTGCCTTGAATCCAAGGAGCCTCAAGCCCGTGGCAAATCCAGGCATGTTGTTACCCTCAAAATGACTCCAGATGACCTCACTGACACAAAATCACCTCGTTTTTGCTCAAATCTGGGCTGAGACGTAGACTCTTATTTTCATTCTCTGGACTCTTCCAAGGTGGGGCATCTGATGGAGAGTTATGGGGCGGTTACCTCTTCCCGCATCCGCCTTTCTCTGACCCGGCTGGTACCACGTTGGCTGTCGGGATGGTTTTTGCAAAACACTAATGTTCTTTACAGCTCCTTCCATTGCCCCATGGTCCTGCAGGGACTTTGGTGCTGTGTTTCTCTCATCTTCTCTTGTGCTTTTGCAGACAGTAGCGGCTCGCAGCCCCTTCCAGGTGGCTTGACCCCACAACAGCCTTCCGCCCCGGGGCCGCGGTCACCGTTGTACTGCCAGCGAGCAAAAAGCCTGTTTTATTGCGAAAGGAAAACAGAGAAATGACTTATTGGAAGGAAAGCTCTGCGGAGCCAAATCTCCTGCTGGTTTTGCATCTGTTTGGAGTCGGCCGGTAATTGAATTACTCTGATTTACGCTGCTGTGATGGAAATGAGGCCCAAGCGACGCGATAAATTCAGTGGGGGGAACCTGGGAATTGGGAGTTTTGGAAAACCCAGCTCTCCCACTGTGCTGTACTTTCACTTGGTTGAATGTGGAGAGATCTCTTTACATCCCAGTTGTCCCCAAGTCCCCAAAACACCCTAGAATACAAGTGTTTTTAGGCAAAATCCTCCCTGGCGTGCAGAAGGCGACTGCAAGACTAACGTTTCCCACCTTGAAAACTTCTCCCTGACCCTCCAAATACTGTGGCATCCGCCAGACAGAGCTGAGGTCGAACTCCGCATCAAATAATCCCCTTGTTTATATCCGAATGTCCAGATGCTGGTGGGAACTTGGATTGCTCGTTGTGATTTACTCTGCAGGGAGTAGGAAAAGAAGCAAGAAGAGCCTCTCTCTTAAGACCAGGCGGCTTCACCTCTCCGAAATGACCTTTTCTCCACAGTATCCAGGGCTGGAATCCTATAATCAGTGTGAGGTCCTCTGTCCCACGCTGCTAAATCTTACTGTTTGACCACAACTTTGCTTTATATATCCCAAAATCCGGGGATTTTTGCTGCCAGTCCCTACAAATGTGTTTCCTTCTCGCTATCTCGTAACATAAGGAGAAGAAACTGGAGAGGAAGATTTCTGGTGCGTGTTTTTGGCAGTAGTTAATGCAAGCAGCTCTGTCCCTAGCGTGGGCAGGACTTGCTGGAGCAACTTTTGCATCCTTTGGGGATGATGGGTTTTTGGGCTTATGCCTTATCTCTTAAAATATATATATTTTTGGAATGCTTTTGCTGTTAGGTCAGTGCTTTTTCAATTTTTTTTAGGTGCAGTTTTGCAAAATCTGCAGTCGTCTTGCATGTGGTTTGCAGCGTGCCCCAGATTTGGTGCTAATCCATCCCCTACCGATAACCTTTAGGAATCAGATTTTGATCCCAAGATGAGACCAAGGATGCTGATGGCAACTTAATAGAAACCCGTGGGTTTCCGGGGCTGAGTGTGGGAGATGTTACTGAGCGCAGCTGGAAAACTGTCAGCTCGCACATTCTGACCCCAGCTTGGATTCCAAGAGCTCCAGGCCCTATAGCTGCAAAGAGCTGGAAGGGTTTTTGTAGTTGTTTTTATTTGCTTTTCCACTGTACTGAGCTCCAGGATATGAGAAAAAGACGAGACACATCTCAAGGCAATGTTATAAAGGCTTCCTGAAACGGTTCTGTTGAAGTCTTTTAGTAACCTCTGGTCTCCTGGTCTGTCAAAATATTATTTTTTTAGACACTTTTCCAAAAGTTCAGGGTCAGAAAAACAGCAGAAGAATTTTTCACACGAGAAGCTGTGACGGGGAGGTTTGGCTCGGGGAGCCCAGCACAGTGCGGCTGCGGCAATCCCGGCTGCGGGACAGGAGGCTTTGCTTGACTACATTGCCTTGGTGGTTCTAAAACGTGTTATTTATGTGTTTTATTATTATTAATATGCATTATTCCCACGTGTCAGAAGTCTGTGCAGTGGTTACTTGTTGCATTGCTTAAACACATTCTAGGAAAACTATTTTAGCGTGGAGAAATTCCAAACTGGCTGTAGGGTTTGAAGGTGGCAAAATGAAGGAAACCTTTGTGACAGGAAACTTGGCTTTTCTTTTGCTAGGGGAGCTCCTGTCGCTGGCCAGATGCAGCTGTAAGCTTATCAGCATCGTCATCAAATTCGTATTTGCTTCCTTTCTTGTAAGCAGCGCTCCATGGGAAGCAGCAGTTCCCGCGAGCATCGCTTCTTGCGCGCCGTTTTGATGGCAAAACGCCGGCTTCCCACTGCCCGCTTATCTAAAATCTGACATAAAAGCAAGAGGGAGGGGATGGCCCCTTCCCTGAGGACTCGGGGTTGGATATTTTCAGCACCCAAGCCTTCAGCAGGGTTGATTTAATGTCTTCCCAGCTCGCCCTGCTGCACGATGCCCGGAGAGATATAAGGACAAATATGAGTTTTTAATGGTACTTGCATGCTGGGAGAGATGTTGCGAGTGCTGACC
Source organism: Crypturellus undulatus (assembly GCA_013389825.1). Taxonomy (NCBI): domain Eukaryota; kingdom Metazoa; phylum Chordata; class Aves; order Tinamiformes; family Tinamidae; genus Crypturellus; species Crypturellus undulatus. The sequence goes on from VWPW01019796.1 coordinate 6,605, forward strand.
GTTGTCTCCCTCCTCCCCTCTGCAGTAAATTTACTTTTTCATGGCTAAATTTGCTTTTTGTGGCCCACATGGGAGTAGAGTTTGTTATGGAGCAAGTGCAGCCTTTTTTGTTCGCGACCTGTGCTGCAAGCTGGGAGGATGAGGAAGGAGCCGAGGCTTTGCACTGTGCTGCTTCTGGAAGCTGGGCTATCAACAGCCATAATTTCATTATTAGGATGATGTTGAGTGCTCCATCTCCCTGTCTCCTTGCCCGGAGATTTTTGGCAGTGATTACAAGAGGTATCAAAGCAGGGGACTGATGTTTGCTACCCAAAAGCTACTGTAGACCATGTTTTCCCCAGTGGTGTCTTCATTATTATTTTTTTTCTCTTGCCTCTTTACAAAGCCAGTGGATTCCCTCAGTCCCAACTCACCCCAGTTCGGAGCAGGAGAAGCATCCAAGCAGGAGTGATGTAAAGCAGCGTCTCTGGGAGGGAAGCAGGCAAGGTTTGTGTCATCCAGTTGGCCAAGAGTTGGCCGTGGCAAGGAAAGAGGGCCTGAAAAACAGCAGTATCATCCTCCCAGGACTAGGTTCAATGCAAACTTGATCCTTTAAATATAGTAGATTGCTCTGGGTATGGTCCCATGTCACCCGTTGTTTCCTTTCCTGGGCAGTTTGTCACCAGCGTGTGCTAAATGAGCTAAGGCATTAGTGTCTTCTCCCATTTAATCCTGCTGGTGATTAATTTAGGCTTTTCTTCCTTTATTTTTTCCCCCTTGCTCTGCTGTCACTGGGGAAATTACTGCCACCCAACTTGGGGCTCTGTTGAATCATCTTTTAAGGAGCAAGGTAAGCCAGATGTTGAGATATACACCTTGGTTGCACCATGAAGCTTTCTAAACATCTGGAATAAAAATAAACCCCTTGTCTCCAGTAAAAAAAGGGTTTTGTTTGCTTTAATAGAAACAAGGTGGGGGAAGCGGTCATGCTTTGGAATTCTTGCTCGAGTGTTTGATTTGCTGTGACACGGGGTTCCTCCATGCTTGCAAAACGCCTCGAGCGCGTAGGCTGGTGCGTGCAGAGTCAGCATGCACCCTAAGCAATGCAATGGGAGACGCAACCTACAGCATCCTATCCTATATAATCTTGCACGTGTGTATGTGCAACTTTGACATCCTGGCACACTGAGTCGGGCCACCGGAGGATTTCTCTCTCTGTTGCACTCTCCAGCCTGTGCAGCCCATCTCACTTCGCCCTCGGGCCGTTTTCCTCAGCCCCACTGCTAAACTTGAAAATCCCTGTGGCCTGACTCTCCTCTGAGCGCTGGACCCCTCCAGAGCCACCAAGGTACGGGGATGTGGGCGCGAAACGCTGCAGCATCCGTAGTCGCAGGAGCAGATGGGCTCGGCCGACTCATCCGCAGCGAGGGGAGCGCGCGAATTGCTGCGCTCGTGGCATCTCCCAAACTGTTGGCAGGAGACGCCTGTGTCTGTGTATATGTGTGTGTGTACATATGTATATCTAAAGTAAAGAAAAACAGTCTTAAACATCCTTGAAGCGGGAGGCACAACAGATGGCAGTCGTTTCTCCGGGCATATGTGGGGCCCTTTGCAAAATGGCTAATGCGAAGCTGTGTCAGCAGCGCGTGCTCTGGGTGCCTCCGGGAGGGATTTTGCTGCCATGCCCGCGATCTGGGATGATAATCCTCCTTTTCCCTTCTGAGCCTCTTTGCTTTGCTCCGGTCAGAGCCCGCTCCTCGAGCGAGGAGGCGTCGAGCTTGGTCGTGGCGGTGGCGTCTGTCGCGTGGTCAGTCACGTTCCCGTTGCAGTTCCGTCTCCGGCTCCATGCCCGATCTCACTTCGAGGCTTGCGTTGGCTCTGAGCTCTGTCATCATAGTTGACATCAACTGAACGGCACCATCTTCTCCTTGGTAACTTGGATAAGTGACTTGCGAGGATCCATGTGAGATGGAGGCCCAGGTGGATCTTAAGGATTTGCCCTAGGAAAGGGTTTTTACCTGGGTTTTCTCCAGGAGAGATGTCAAAGTCTGTTCAGGATGACACCCTAAGCATGAATGAAAACGACTGCCAGGTTTTGTACCCTCGAGCTTTCTGCTTGGCCTTGGGGGGTGAATTGCCTTTAAACAGATGAGCAATCAACTTAAGTAGCCTCTTCAACCCCATGTCTCATTATTTCTTGTCAATCCGATCACATATCCTGTTGCAAAAGGAACATGAGCAAGTGAACTTGGAAAATCTTTGCTCAGCGCTCCTGTTTTTTGGAGCTTCTGCCATAAACAGCAGATAGCATCTTTACTTACATTGTGCTCGATGGTGGTCTATTGTCGGTATTTTAATTAAAAGTCATCCCTGTGATTTATTAGCCTGCTTTCCTGAAAGAGCTTAGATGCCCTTTCCCTTAATTCCCCTGTGATTTCCTAGGAGCCCCCTTCAGCATGGTAGGAAAGAGGGATGAAGTGTTCCAAGGTGCCCAAATGCTCAGGAGTTGTCCAGGTCTGTCGGTCGAGGATGAAGGCTTGCCTTGCTGCCTCTCCTAGGGGAACAGTAGGTAAACCCGTGGAAGGATGGAGGGTGTCTGCTGGCTTCCTTCAGTCTTGTGTCCCCTTAGCCTTGCTGCGAATGGAAAAAGCCATTTTATCTTCAGGTTGGGTGGAAAAAAATCCATGTTGTGACTCTTGCTTTTGTTGATATGAGCATGCAGTAACAGGTACCTACTACTGCAAATACTCATCTAAAATTCCTCGGGCTGCTGCTCTTCTGGAAGCAAGCACGGCCACACTGGCTTGGGCTTTTGCAGCAGGGATCCCCGTCTCCAAGGGGTGGTTTCCTCACCTTGGGGCTCACCTCTGGTGCCTCAGGTGGTTTCCCCACACGTGGGAGACTCAACTGCAGCCTTGGTGGCACCGTGGGGCTTTCTCTGTCCTTCTGTGGGGACATGTTATTATTTAATAGTGGGGGCATGTTATTTATTTATTGTGCAACAAGCAAGCGCTATCTAGATCTGGAAAACCATTAACCTTGTCCATGCGTCCGGTTTGGATCGAGTCCGATTTTGCATCGAGCCGGGGTGTAGGAGAGAAGATGGTCGATGAGTGGTGGTGGCCTTGCTCTTGTTCGAGCTGAACATCCCTCTGATGGAGCTGACGTGTCCTCGGCCCCGCGTCTCTGCGGATGCTGTCTGCGTCTGTAAAAAGTCCAACTCGGATTTACATGCGGAGTGCGTGTGCCATGCGGGAGCACCACGGATTTATTTTCATTAGGGCTCCCTGCAGAACTCATTTTTGTCTTCAGTTCTTGCTGATACAAATGTCATATTTGCCCAAAGAGACATTAAGCAGATGCTGATGCTCCCAACGATAAAAATGAAGAAGCTGGATGTCGAAATTGAGGTATTTTTGCCAGCTACCGTGGATGTTTAGAAGTGTTTGGCAGTGGATTAGTGAAGTGATGAAACCGAAGGTGACTGTCGAGCTGTTGGTCTCCTCCTAGGCCTCTGTTTTGGGGGGGACGAGTTGGTGACAGCCAGGTGACACTCAGGTGAGCTGCAGGTCACCTGTAGTGGAGGGACTGAACTAGCCATGGTCCAAAGCAGAGACTTGCGAGGACTCGTGCGACGGGAAGGGTTTTGCCATGAGGCGGATGTGACTGCAGGGGGTGAGAGGTGAGTTTGGACCTGGGTCCTCCAAAAGCAACGAAGAAATAGGATGACTTACAGGTAACAGCCTTTCAGAACAGGAGTTCCTGGCGGAACAACCAAAAATACCAAGTCTGAGTTCTAAATAGGACTCGTTTTTTTTGTATGGTGCTTCGCCTTTGTGGAGACACTCGAGGAACGAAGCAGCATTTTGGGAGGGAGCTGGCGTCACTGCCCTTCTAAACCCACTGCAGTGGCTCATGGTGAGGTGACCGACGAGGATGATGTCCGTCCTTGTAGAGCCCGTTGCACAGCAGCGGTGTTTAGTGTAATCGCTGTTCTCACTGCAGCGGTGACAGTAAAATTCCCTTTTGAAGTGAAGAGTTGATTTGTTGGCTCCATTCGCCTTGGCTTAAGTGCAGAAGATGTAATTTTCACATTCTCTCTTGTGAGTTCATAGTCTCTTTGTAGCCTGTGACCTTGTTCTCTGTGTGTGTGTGTGAAGTCCATCCGTATTTTGCGTAAAATTGATCTTCCCAGCACAGCTGACTTCAGCTTGAGAGGTTTTTAAACTTGCCAAAAGTCACTTAAGGCGTTTTATTTGATATAAAGAACTTAATGTTTGATACGCCACCAGCCTTAGTTGTAGAGAGAAACCAGCTGCAAATCATTACTCCTTTCAACCTTGGCCAGATCTGTGGTTTTAGGACTTGGGGTTCTACAGGGCTCCTGTAGTGGGGATGTCTCAAGTGGGTGGTTTCACTGCAGTAATAAAAGCAGCTGTGGAGGCAGCTCTAAGGGGAAAATGAATGAGAACATTTGAGGTAACTGGAAGACCTCCTTAAGTGCCTTCTCCCTTCTTTCCTGCAGGTTTGGAGGCTGGAGTGTCCGGCTCTGCATTGAGCACAAGGTGCTTTTTGTGAACTCTCTTTCTGCCCTCAGTTTTCCAAAATGCAGGTTTGAAGCCGGGGACTCATTTTCCATCAACAGAAAATAGTTGCCTTGGGCAACCTTTGTCTCTGAGTCCACCTGGTGCTTTTTACGCCATGGAGGCTGGAGCGTTGATGCTAGGTTTAAGCAGGCTGTGGCAGATGGACATTTCAGGTCTCTAAAACCGTACTGAGGCATGGTTTGTCACTGCAGTGACACGTTATGGTGGCACAAGGCATAAAGCAATGGGATGGACACATTATGGAATTTCCTTTTAAAAGCGTTTTGGGTCTGCTGTGGTGGCACCCTCGTTGGGCATTTCTGCAGACCAGCAAGACCTCCAAGTCAAAGGTTGCATGAAGACCATCTAGTGTAAGCTCAGTAGGTATCTTAGTGGGGAAAAAAAACCCAAAACAACAACAACAACAACAACAACAACAAAAAAACCCAACACACCAAATCCCAGGGTATTTCTGTGTACGTAGCACCTGCGATGCCCCAGCTCAGACAACTTTGTAGTGTCTTCAGCAGGACACCCAAAACCAGCCCAAGGTTGCGCACTGCCTCCTGCTGCCTGTTTTGGGGACTCTGTTGCCAGATATATTCCTCCTTCTTTTGAAGTCGTTTTTATTTTAGCAGCAACTTGCCTCCTTACGTCTTCTAGTTGAGTGCTGTAGAAGGGTGTCTATCCCCAGTGTTTGAAGACCAGGAAAACAAAAATCAAGGAATTGCTGACGAGGTGTAGAGCTTAAAGCAGCCTTTATTACAGAGACTTATTCTGTTTGATCAGCGCAGCAGTGTATCCAGTGGGTGACCTGCGTGTGAGTTCAGTGTTGTTGTTGTTGTCCTCTCCTCACAGAGCAGAAGGAGCACGAACAGTTACTCTGAATTAACTTGTTATGAGTCCTTTGTTCCTCTTCCAACGCCCGGCCTAGCTCGTGGTCCCTCTTGTCTCGTGAAGGTCTTCTGGGCCTAGTGGGGGGAAAGGAGCACGGGCCAGAATACTCCTCCTCCTCCTCCGTGTCCCCGTTGCAGGGCTCTAGCGCTGCCGCGGCTCCGCGTTTCCTCCGGAGCAGAACGGTGGCCCCGTCGCCTCCAGCTCCCTGCTCATTGTGTCCCGGGTTCGACAGCCGCGGCTTCCAATGTCTTTGCTTTGCCGGAGCCTGCACTTCTCCCCCTAGTCGCTCAATGACCCTGGTGTGCTGGCAGCAGATCTGCTTTTCTTGGTCACCTGCTGTTGACTGATTCCCTCGGGAGTTACGGACCATGACGCTACAAAATTACACTCATTTCTGGTGCTGTTTTACTGTCAGAATAAACTTTTATGTGTCCCCTTGTTTATGGCACCTGCCTGCCCCGCTGAGCGGGCTCTCTTTATAAGCCACATCAATCTCTGCCAGTGCCAGCAGCCGTTCGGTCCCTGGGTACATTTTCTTCTCTGTTTGCCCTTGAAGGCACCCAGGGCATCACAGCGATTTGGACACAGGCTCCCACCCATGGTTTGGTTCTCTGCATGAATCCCGCTTGTTTGGTTGCTGTAGAAATGTGAGGGAATGCAGGGATGTGGTAAAATACCATCGTTCCATGCAGCAGTCACCTCTGCAGGTCTGGCCAGCCCAGGGCAGCTTTGATGCTCACGAGTTTCTCCAGGAAGATGAAGGAGGCTCTTCCTTAGTTAGGGTTGTGGGCACAAGCGCTGGTTTTATATCCAGAATGTGTCCATGTGGATAATTCTGGGCTTCAGTTACAAAACAAATCACAAATGTGACGACTAAGCTTCCAGCATGAGGGCTTCCTTTGTGTTATCGTGTTTTGTAAGAAAATTATTGAAGACATTTAGGAAACGGGCTGTGCGACTGCCCGGTACCTGCTGCGCTTTCCTGCTCTTCCAGTGGTCTTCCAGGATGAGAGCAGAATCATTTTACCACTGCAGCTATTTAATGCTGTGGTAGAAGAAATATTGCTTTGAGTGGTAAAATAGCTAACGAGCTATTAATGCCGATGGTTCTTTGATGTATATTTTTATTTGTGTATCTAGGCTAACATATGCTGTGCACGCAAAATATTTACCTAGCGAGCGGCTTCTGCAAGCTGATCTCCGGAAAATGCTCCAAATGAAAGAACCAAAATGGAAACGGCGCCTTTTAGCTTTCATGTTGGCTAAAATGCGCTCGTTTGGCAAGCAGAAACAGTGTTTGCAAGGGGAAAAACATCCCTTGTTATAAAAACGAGTGTTTTCTGCCAGCACGAGCACGCGTTGCGCGAAGTCTGGAGTCTCGTTTTAGTTAACGGCACGAACTTCTTGGGAAGGGAAAAAAAATCCTGACAAAATGTATGAAAAATATTACGAAAATACGAAATAAGGAAACCATTATTTTGTACATAGTGGTGCAAAACCGGCCGTCTCGTTTCAGTTTCCTTGGTTTCGCTGCCCTGCGCAGGATGGGGCTGTGCAGCCGGGTTCTGTTCCTTGGGAAGCGGCGCGGGCAAATTGGAAGAGACGGGCTCCTGATTGCGGTTACTTAATCTGACATTGGATGTTGAGTGATGGTCTGTTCTGCTGTGGTCTCTTGCTGTCAGCAATTACACAGATTTAGGGAGCGCAGCCTTGGGAAACGGCAGCTGCAGAGTGTTAACGGGGTCGTCAGCACCTCCAACTGATCAGCTCTGGAGCAGGAAACCCGTTCGGTCTGACATTCCCACTCCTGTTTCCATTGCTTTTCCAGGCTTCTGCCTCGCAGATTGGTGCTGAGGGAAGTGATCTTTACAGGAAATGTTTGTGGTGGCTGATTTCTGTCTCAACAGTCTGAATTTTGCAGAGCTGAAGTGCGTGGAAGGGATTTCCAAGAAACTCATGCTCCTTCTGCAGCAACATCTCTCTCACTTATCCTTGTTAAATTGCTTGAAATTTGGTTTTGGGGTCTGGTTATCGCTGTTTTGCCCTTATATTTTCAAGGATGAGGGTTGGATTTCTGGCAAACGTGGCTTGTCCTCTCCCGAGCCGAGGTTGCCTGCTTGTGCCTGCATCTTCTGAGCCCCCTCACGGCAAGTGCAAGGCTGAGCTTTACTTTCTCCATTGCCCGTGAAAAGTAAATATTAAGCCCCGGTGCTCAATTAAATTAGCATAGCAAGCTGCTAAAAGAAGGTCGTTAAGGTTGTAGAGCCAAATGCACAAATATTAGGAAATCTCCCTTCTGGGTGTGCTCCAGGGCAGCTGTTCTGTCCTGCACCATCTCCAGCCGACGCTGCCTCGATGGCGTGTGCAGGACCCCAACTCTGCCAGGAACGCAATTCCATGTGGGAATATCCCGGGCTGTGCACAGCACCCATCTGCATGACGTGGCTGCTGCGCGCGGTGGGAAGAACTGTGGGAACTTCTAGCTGCTTAAAAATGAACCAAAAATCGGTTTTGAGTCGTGAAGGGAAGAGGTGCTTTCCTGCAAAACAAGAAACCACGTAAAAGAAGCCAAATGAAAACTCAAACCCTGTATTAGGTTGCTGAAACAAATCCAGGTGAGCTAGCAGCATGTAGAGAGGGTTATACACAGAGACCAACTGTTTGTAAATATTACGCAGTAATGGCTCTTCCGTTAATTTGTTACCCTGTTAGCAACTTCCCATCCTCCGAAATGGCTCGTAATAAATTGCTCATAATTGGCTCCTGCACGCGAGGAAATCATCAACTCTCGATTGCTGCATGTTTGAAGCCATAAATCAGCAGCGCCACAGGCCTCAGTTTTGCAGACTCTGTGTCCTTAGGGTTACATGCTCATCACCAATAAAATACGCATGTATATGTGTATTTAAAATAGTAGATTATTAAATTGAGCTTATTTAAATGCGTTGGTATTAAAAATGTTTGAGCCCTTTTGTGATCGAGAGGTGAGTTTGCAGGAGGAGCAAAGTGAGCTGCAGCCGGCCGTGCTGCTAGCCTGCAAATACATGCACGTTCCTGATGCTGAGCATGAGTTTGCAGCTCTTATTTAGTGCCGTAGTTCTGTGCTGTGGCTCTCATTGTGTTCTGGATTGCAGGGCAGGGCTTTTTTTTTCCCCTAAGAGTGCAGGCGGAAGATAAGAGTTGATGGAGCGAGCGCAGTGAATCTCCCCTGCCTGCCTTTCGCTGCCCGATTGCTTTGGGAAATAAGGAAAAAGGTCTAATAGGGTCCAGTAGGGTGTATCCCAGTAGGGTATATCCTGATAGGGTATATCCCAGTGCCGCAGCCCTCAGCAGGCCTCGCTTGGCAGGTTTGGCTGCACACCCTGAAGTGCCAGACCTTGGAGGCACCTTTTTGC
>VWPW01019835.1:0-19727 GCA_013389825.1 Crypturellus undulatus
GGGGGGGGGCAGGAGAAAACAACTATTATTGTAATGAAGGAAACGCGCGGGCGGGTTTTATGACAACTCACAGCCTGCCGGCTGCCCCGACGTAATAACTAATATTTTCCGCACAGCATCCCGGACTATAAACGCACTGCGCCGGGGGCCTCCACACGAGCGCCCATTGCCCCAGCCGTGGCGATGCCGGCAGCTCCACCGGGCACTGCTCGCACCTGCGGGCAGCCACGCCGGGCAGCGCGCGGAGGGCGCAGGGCGGCTGCCGGCGGCTCCGGGAAGGTGACGATGCTCATGGGGATGGCGGCACCGGGACGCTTTGCCATGCTGGCCCTAGCAGGAAAAGAACACATACGGAGCTCCCGTCAGGGGCTGCAGGATGAGGCCCTTGCAGTCACCAAACCTCCCGCTTCCCAGCCCGAGGGTCACCCACTGTCCCCACACTCACTCGTAGGCTTGCACATCGGGGACGACGCTGACCATGGCCACAAGGGCACCCGTCGGGCTGGCCAGCGGGGCCGTCAGGCCCTGCAGGAACACCTGGGAATGCGCAATGAGCTTCGGCCTGGCCTCGGTGGCCCACGGCGCCTCGGCTCGGCCCCTACCTCCAAGCCCGCGTAGTCCATCCCATTGTGGCAGGGGATGGCGCTACCCTTGCGGACGATGGTGACGTAGAGGCTGGTCCCCGCCGGGTCCCCCTTCCTCGGCTGCTGGCGGTAGGGAGACACGGGACAGAACCGTGGCGGGGACGGGCGATAAGGGACATGGCACGGGGCCCATAACCAGGCGGCAGCGCCAGAGCTGCCATAACTGCCAATAACGCAGTGGCCCGTAATTAAAGCTCAGTGTCCCCCGGAGCCTTCCCGGGAAGATCAATACGATAAATCCTCCTGCTTCTGCATTTCCATAGTCGATGTCCCCCACGCCCGGGCAAGGGATGCAGCCCCGGCTGCGCGATGCCGGCTGGTACCTACCAGCGCCAGGCAGCAGTGGTGGTGCTGGAAGGGCTGCAGGTGCCGCAGCGGGAGCTGGAAGGAGGCCAGCGCCTCGCGGGTGCCTCGGTCGGCCACGGTGAGGGCCAGGGCTGCAGGGACACGGTGCAGAAGGACCCTAAAGGGCTGGTCCTGTCTAGCTGCGCTCGCATGCGCAGGCATGTGCGCGTTTTGAGAGCACCCACGCACACCCCCCGGTGTCTCCAAGGGGCTGAGGGAGAAGCCCTTGAACAACTGGTGTGCACGGATCTCTGGTTTCCATCTAAGCTGGGATTTGCCACGGATCCATCTAATCCGCCTGCCCATGCAGCCCCAGCCAGCTGTGAGCCTGCCCGCATCCCTCCCGCGGGAGCATCCGACGGACATGGAGCACCTCCCGCACCAGCACAGAACAGGACCGGCGTGCCGAGAGCTGTGCCTGAGCCTCCTTCCAGGCATTCCGCACAAAGCAGCCTGGGAAAAGCCCCTGGTTCTCCCAAAGACGGAGCCCTCGATCTGGATGGATGGATGGGTGGATGGAGGGATGGATGGGTGGATGGATGGTGGGAGGGCTCATGGGGACCTGCTGCACAGCGCGGCTCAGTCTCCAACCTAGAAGCTTGTCTCATTAACCCCGGGTTTGTGTCCCCTCCCCGGGGCTCCTGCTGTCCCCAAGCCACTCGAACCGGGGCCGCCCAGTCCCCGCTGCGGCACGTGGGCTTGCGCCAGCCCTCTCCGCCCTAACATCTCTATCGCTGCTGGGGCTTTGATGCCCGCGGCTGGGACACGGGGCTCATCCCAGGCGGTTGACAAGCGCCAGCGCCAGCCTTTTGTGGGAGCTGATGGAAGGCAAAACGCCCTCTCTTTATGCTGTCAAGGCTGCCTCCCTTCCCCCAGCTTAATGAGTGACTGCAGGCACCCAGGATTAACTCCTGCGCGGCCAGTGTGCCGCTGCAGCAGGATGCGCCCGCGCACGAGGAGTCGATACCCCAGGAGCATCGGGAGCAAGAAGAGGGTTGAACCCCATGCAAAGGGCCAGATCCGCACGGAACCGCGCTCTGGAGCAGGGAAGTTGCAAGGCCCCAGCTGGAGGTCCCCATGGGGTGCCCTTGGTTGCCCCGCCGCCGCTCTTGGTGCAGCACAAAGCGGGTACAGCCAAGGGAGTCGGCAGCTCCTTGGGTTCATCGGGGCCTAATGGGATCAGGCGCCACGTTAAGACAGGCTCCCGCAGTTCATTTTGCGAGCGCCGGCTGTAATTGAATCCCAGCCCTTAATGCCACAATCGTTATTGCGATCACAGACTTAGCAGCCTCGCGGAGGAGGCTGCAGCCGTCGCTGCAGCGAGGAGAGCGGCAGCTCTGCTTTGACAGAGGAGGAGGATGAGGAGTAGAGGAGATGAAGGGCAAGCCCTGGGGCGGCCAAGCCGAACTGCCTTGGAGGCAGCAGTCTCCAATCATCACACATCCCTCTGGAGCCAGCGTCTCCCATGGACGCGCTCGGGTACTGCCAGGGGTCACCTTGAGTGCAGGGTCCCCAATACTCCTGTGACACCAAAGCCAACCTCCGAGGTTGGCTCCCGCCTGCCTCCCGCCACAGTCCTCCATGGGTCTCACCTTCCCGGCTGGCGTCTCCCGCGTTGATTTCCAGCGTCACCGTCTCATCCCAGGTGGGTGAGTGTGTGGGCTCCAGGGACGTGCGGGTCACCTGCACCTCCTGCCGCTCCTCATCTCCCGTGGTCTTTCTAGGGGAAAAAAAGGGAGGCCAAGAAGGTTATCTGATGAGTGGAAGGGGAACGCGGAGCAGGCGCCGTCCCTTGGAGTAAGGTCACGGGGAAGGTACCACCACCAGCGCCGCACCATGGGCCATACCCATGGGCACCAGCCAAGGGCCGATGTCCTTGGGATGTCTAGCGGGGCCTGGAAGGGCAGAGACCTCCCATCCAGCGTAGCCACAGCAAAAGGCAGTAAATAAGAAACATTTGGCCATTACTACAGGCCAGAACAGGCTAATCGTTCTCCTGTCCAGGTGACCCCCAGATCTCTGGTCATTTTGCATTTGCAAAACCAGGCCCGGAAATAAGCAGGGAATACTCTATCCGTGGCCCGCTGGAATTCCTCCGGAAGCTTTCGGGGAAGCAGCAGTGGATGTAAATTGATTTTCTTCTAATTGAAAATTTCCTGAAAAGCACCCGCTTTCCCGAGCAGCTTCGAAATGCGGGGAGGAAAGCCAGATCTTCCCTTCCTGATGTGATTCTGGGGCCAATGGCAGCAAACGGCACCTGGGCTCCAAATCCTGAGCCAGGGTGAGAATTGACCCTGCTGCCCTTCCTCCTCCTCCTCCTGCTGATCCCACCAAGCCGCCGGCTTTCCGTGCGGTCCCTTTCATCCCATGGCTAATTAGCTGGGATACTGATGAAGGCATGAGGAGGAGGAGGCTGCTGGGGGAGCAGATTGAATGTTAACGACCGCCGTCGTCGTCGTTAAACCCAGGCGTGTAACAAGCCTGAGCAATAATTACCGCGGAGTTAGTGGTCGCAGCCCGTGTAATTACTCATTAGTGCTTGTGGCGTCCGCCGGGCCATGGGGTGCTTTAGACCATCCGTGTTTACAGCACACGGACGCCGTGAGAGAGGCAGGAAACTACACTAAAACCTCCCTAAAAAAAAGCACAGGAAAATCCAAGCATCTCCTGATAGGCACTTTTGCAAAGAGGGATGTCAAACACAGAGGGAAGTAGTTGGATCCCTTCATTCAAGGAGTCAAAATAGACCTGTGGGGTCAGGGCTGGACAACCCTTCCGGGGCCTCCATCATTTCATGAGACACTTTGGAAGGGCATCTTGGAAGCCCCCGTGATCTACACAAGGAAATCCACCGTGGGCCCTGCATGGCTTCTCCTCTTCTGTGTCTTGCTCCGGTTTCGCTTCCTGGTGCTAAGGAAACCTAGGAATGGGCACGTGCAAACGGAGCATCCGCACAGCTGGGGCTCTCCAACCTGCGAGGCAGAGCCAGGGACGGAGGCGACAAAAGTCCTCGAGCTCTAGCTGGAGCTCCAGGGAGTGGATGTCTCTTCTTACAAGACAGACCATGGCCTGTCCTTGGGACATTCCCAAAGAGATCTCAGCTGCCACACTCTGTTCATCCCCTTCCATTTCTCCCTTGCAATCCATCCCCTTTTCCCCACACCTTCCTCCAAGCGGGAACCTCACGCCCTGCCGAGCTTCGCAACCCTTTCCCAAGCTCCCTCCACGCATCCTTCTGCCAGGAAGGCGATGCTCACACCAAGCCCACGCACCGCAGTTCTCCGTGGCACAGATAGGTGCTTGGTTGGGCAGGCAGGAATTAGATATGGGCTTGTGCCATTACAGGAAAGAAAAGCAGCTCACTGGGAATGAGCTCTGTGGGGGACGCGCTCGGTGTCTGAATGAACCCAGAGCTGGCCTGGGGACGGGGAGACCGGGCGGCTTGGGTGCCCCTTTCTTACAGACTTGCCTAAGGACAAGAGGCTGCTCAAAAGGAGCTGGGAAGTGCAAGAAAACACCCCAGGACATGGGGCTGTGCCTGGAGATAATTCAGTGGCTGGGAGAGCAGGAACCGGGATGGTTTGATGTCCCCTCTTTACTTCATGACTGGAGCATCCGCCCCATGACTGCAGCTCCATCCAGTCCATCCACTCTGTGACTGGAGCCCCTGGGCCGGGACGGCTGGAGCGGGGCAGGAGAGCCCTTCTCCACCTCCTTGCTCACGGCACGGGCACGGCTGGGACATGGGACACACAGCACCAGGGGCAGCCCTTGGCTTGCTGCCGGTGTCACCGTGCTGCGGGGCCCTGCGAGCGCCCGCCACAAAGGCGCATTCAGCAGAGACCTTGAGTTTCTTTTCTCTCCACGCTGAAGCGCCTGAGCTGAGACGCGAGAAGCGCTCGCCCCCCGCGCACCCCCCTGCCTCACGCCAAGGTCGCTCCTGCTCTCCCCGCATCCCTCCACGCGCTCAGCCCCTCTCCACTGTGGCCAGGCACTCCTCCCGCCTTGAGTTTGGGGCTGTTTCCAATGTTTTTGGGCACAGACACCTGACCGTGCGGTGGAGACTGTGGCCGCAGCCACGGAGCCCCAGCGAGGGGCCACGAGGAGCCTGGGACCACGTCCCTTCCGCCTTGGCGCCCTCACTATGGTTACAGAAAGGTCCCTCCTGCATCCTCATGCCAGCGGGGCCGGGGGGGGCCTGTCCCCCCACCTCGCCAGTGCTCCCGTTCCCGTGGCAACGTGCTGACAGGAGCAGCATCAGGATGCAGGGAGCGAGGCAGCCACCCTCGTGCGAGCCGGCATTTCGGATATCGATGCTCGAGTCCCCTGGGATAGCCGGGCTTTATGGAAACAGGAATCGTGCCAGGGACGGACACATAGACAGACACCATGCAGGCACGGGTGACAACGCCGGTCGCACGGCGCTGGCTTTTCAGCACAGAGCACGCCCTGCGAGCAACAGTTGGGTCTGCAAGTGCGTTTTGGGGAGGGAGCAGGGCCGGAGCATCATCCCGATGCTGCCCCTTGTTCCCTCCTGTGTGGGGGCAGCCACCAGGTCGGCTCGGGGACCGCGCGGCAGCCCTGGCGCTGGCAGGAGCCTCCTTCCTCCCGGCGCAGACCAAAGCAAGGCCGGCTAATTGAGTCCCCCGGCACATGCATAATGCACGAGGAGCCAACTTTGCCTTCACCCGGCGTGCTGTTTTATTTATTAAAACGCTCTTTTATTTATCGGGAGATGAGGCCCGGACGCGGGCACCATCGCCCCGCGGATCTGTTGCCGCCGCTGGATGCTTTGCATCGGCCCCGGCTCCCCGATACTCACACGAGGACGTAGGGCTGCGGCGTCGCGTCGGCCCGCGGTGCCGGCAGGTTGCGGGCGCCGTGCAGTGTGACGATGACCGTCTCCTTCCCGGTGCGGGCCACATGCCACTGCGCCAGCTCCGGCTGCCGAGGTGGCTCGTTCCTGACGGCGGGGGACTCGGCGACCTGCAGGGAGGGAGCAGGAGAGGAGTCAGGACCACGCGGGTCTCCCCGCCGCAATTCCATGTTTTTTTTGCAATTTACAGCCACGGCAGGAGCTGGGATCGCACGCGGTGCCGCTCATTATCCAGCAGCAGCTGATGTGAGAAGAGGCAGCAGGGCCGCGAGCTGCCGCACCTCACCCGCGTGGGCACCGCAGCCCTCAGTGATGCTCTGTGCCCGCTCACACGTGTCACGAGCACGCCCGTCTCAGCACAGCCCTGCCAGCACCCTCGTGGCACGGCCAGCTGAGAGGCTAATGAAAAGCTGCCCAAAAGGAGCCATCTTCATTTGCGGTGCCGTGAAAGGAGCCGCTGGCTCCGGGGCGGGCATGGAACAGCGAGATTGAACAGCTCTCGCTCACCCCGGCGCCCTTCAAAGCTGCTTTGCTGGCCAAGCCCCCTCTCCCAAGGGGTTAATGCCGAGTGGAGCTGGAGCCACCCCCTCCATGTGCCCTTCCCACTGCGAGGGGTTAAAGCGGCTCCACTGGCCCGGGGGCTCCTCAAGAGCCTTGCGTGCAGATCCCCTCCGACACGTGTCTGCGTCTCCCACCTCCCTAACGAGGCCCTCGCTCGTCCTCGTCCCTCTCCTTCGTGTCCCCCAGCGCTGCCGTCTTGAGCAGAGCCGCTGGAGCCACCGCGGCGTCGCCACCCCCAGCCCAGCCCATTGCCCGTCCTGCTGCCACAGGGATAAACATCGGAGCACGCTGGCCTCCACGCCGGGAAGCCAAGCGGGAGGCAGCAAGGACAGCACTTGGCTATTGCGTGTCCCCAGCTCCATCCCGTTGGGGACGGAGCATCCCTGACTGCCTGCCCTGCTCCCGTGCAGCTGTGGGGCCACCTGAAGCCCAGCAGCCTGTTAGTGTGGGGTGTTAATTATCCCCTGCCCGGTAGCGGCAAGGATGCTGATTAATGGGGCCTGGGCTGCCCTTGGTGTAATCTGTTTTTCTATCAACTCTATCATCTTTAAACAGTACCAGCCCCGATTAAATTGCTTCTGCCTGGAGGGTGACACCGCATAAATAGCCCCGGGAGGCTGGTGTTTAGCTGAGCTGCTGGGGTGACCTCTATGTAACATGTCTGTGTTGCTGGCATGGACACTGGTGTCCCTTGGGTCCCCTTGCAGTGGCACCAAAGCTGGTTCCCCTGCAGGGGTTGTGCAGATGGGGACAAAGCGCTGGAGCGGACACTCGTGTGCCTGAATCCCTGGCTGCCAGATCAGCTCTTTCCAAGGAGGAAGAGGAGCAGCTCGGCCATGTCCACTTGTCCCTGTCCCTTCCCCAGCTGTGGCTCCTGGCCCGTCTGCCCTGCGCTCGCGAAGCAACCCGAGTCACGGCGCTAATTGGATTTGAGGCTTCGAAATCGCATTTGAGGCTCTATTAATGCGGAGCCGGGATGACACAGGCCCCAGCCTGGCTCCGTGTGGTGAAACAGGGAGCAGGATCCAGGCGGGGAGAGTGCGTCCCCCGCCACGGGCGCGGGGGAGCCGACCAGAGGCAATTACAGCCAAGAGGAAGATTAAAACAGTATCGCCGCTCGTCTCCCTCCGACCCCACTTCTGGAACCCGAGCGAGGCAGCAGCTCCCTGGCGCGGCCGCCCCGGGCTCCTGTTTGAAGGCTGTAATTGCAGTCGCGCTCATTGCCCCGGCCTCTCCGTTCAAAGCCAAGTTGTTTTCACAGTGCAGTGATCTTCATGCAGCGGATAATGATCCTCCCGCCGGTGGTGGATGGGCTCGTGAGGAGCAGAGCCTGTGCTGGCAGCGCGGGGAGGTGGCACCGGCTTGGGACCAGGCCATGGAGATGCTCCATGGGGACTAGAGCCTCTGGTCTATGTCCAAGGATGCTCTGCAAGGACTAAAGACCCCAGTTCAAGGATGCTCCATGGGGATTAAAGCCCATGGTCTGGATCCAAGGATGCTGCATGAGAATTAAAGCCCATGATCTGGGCCTAAGGATGTTCCATGGGGAATAAAGCCTCCGGTGTGGTCCCAAGGATGCTCCATAGACACTAGAGCCCCCCCAGTCCACGTCTAAGATGCTCCACAGGAATCAGAGGCCCTGTTTCTGGGTTCAAGGACACTCCATGGGGACTGCAGGCCCCCGTCTGTACCCAAGGATGCTCTATGGTGACTGGAGCTCCTGACCTGCACCCAAGACTTCCCGAACCAGAAGAGCCAGCCTGTGCCCGGCTTTTCATTCCTATTACGTGCAAAGTGTATTATTTTCCCTCTGCAACCCTCCTGCAAAGGCTCCAGACTCTGGCAAGCGCCGATCAAAACAGAGCAGGAAGATAAACAGACATATGGCTGGAGGACTTGGGTTGCGCTGGCGGCCCCAGGCGCTCGTCGTGCTCTAAGCAAACCCAATTGTCTCGCAAGGGGCTTTTACGGTGACGGCACCGTGCAGCAGGTCCGAGCCACCCTTTGATGGACAGCACAGAGCAAGACGGGCACGAAGCAAGCAGCGAAAAACCCCCACAGTAAAGCAGCAGCACCGTGAAAGGGAGTAAAGCAAAGGGGGGAAAAAAAAGGGAAAAAAGCAAACACTGTTTTATTCATCACCTCATCCCTGCCTTCCCCGCCGCTCCATTAACACCACGATTGCTGCGGGGAGGCAGCTCGGCTCTTCTGACTTGTAAATGGCATCTGCGGCACCTGGGTGATTTTGCCCTGGCTTTGGGGCCGAGCTTGGTTTTCCTTTCCTCTTTTTTTTTAATTTTTTTTCCTATTATTTTGCCAAGTTGTTTCCTCGAGGGGGCCCTGCGGGAGCTCATTAGAGATCACAGGGCGTTTTTAGGGAGCCGGGAGGCTGCACTGGCGCTCTCCCCCCCGGCAGCACTTCCAGCGGCACGGGAAGACAAGTGGAATTTTTTGAGGCCGGCTTGAAGCCGATTTCCCCAGAGAGCCCTGCTGCCATGGCCCGGGAATCCCTTTGGGCTAAAATTTGCTGAATTCATTTCATTCCATTTATGCAGAAAACTCCCAATTCACCTGTCATATAATTAAATGGGCTCGCAGCCCGGCACTGCCATTGTCTGCTCCATTAGGAGAGTTTTACACTTGCTATATTCGTCAGCGGCACGAGTGCAATTTCCTTCCCCCCGCTTCTTTAAAAGGCAGCAATTTTCTCTTTTTAACTCCATTTGCTTTCCTCATAAAGGAAGGCTTCTGACACTTAAAGGGACATGATTACCGAAATTGCAGGAATTAGAGCTTGCAGACGCCGCTCGCTCTGGCAAGTCAATACGAGACATTTCCAAGGAGCACGCGAGGAGCCTGCGCTTTTCGGACAGACAAATCAAGGGCTGTCTTTGAAAAACAACCTCCTGAGGACCTGTCCTCCGCATCGCGCAAGGCAGAGCCCCTGCCTAAATGTCTTTGCTCCGTTTTGCTCAAGAAAGCATGAATTGCCGTTTTGCATCAGCCCCCTTCTAGCTGCAGGGCTTCACCTTGAGCCCAGCACAGAGGACCGGTCCGTTTTGGGTCAAGCTTTGACAGCCCCCGCTCCGAAAAGCACCGTTTCCTTGGAGCGTGTCACGAGGACAGCGCATTTTCACACCGACAAAATAATCTTTCGGACAAAGCCACTCAGCAAAGCGCCCAAGCGGGATGTAGGTCGCAACTGTTGCTTCGAGCAACCGTCTGCCAACCCGCAGCCTCCGCAGAAAGCGGTGTTTTACCGGAAAACAAACATTAAATCAGAGCTATGCAGAGAGCCGTTTGCTGCATTTTGCATGCGGAGGCTCCGAGGGGGCACGCGAGGCGGCCCCTCCGCTCGTGCGCCGATGAACCCGTCACGGCGCGCTCCTTGCTCGCCTGACAGCCGCTCAAAGCCCGACAAATTGCCGCGCCGGGCGGCACGATTCATCTCGCCCTGGGGCCAGCCCCGACAGCAAAGTTTGTTTTTCAGCCTCACTGGGCGAGCGCACGTGGCCCCTGGCCGCTCTCTCTACGTGCTGATGGCTCGGGGACGAAGGGCTCACTCCTTGGGGACCCCGTCGTGACAGGCGCTGGTGGGATGAGTGACAGATGAGCGACAGGGTGCGATTTGTCACCCTTTGGCTACACATCGTTCCGCTCGGGGCTGCGCTCAAGGCTCGCACCCATCTATCGCTGCCTCGTCCTCGCAGTCCCGGTAGAGCGGAGCGCGTGAGCGGGTGGAAACACGTTTGTTTGCTGAAGGCAGCGTGCGATTCCCTGTACCCTGACAGCAACAGATTGCCGTGCCGGGATGGGCGCCGTGCTGCCAGCTGCTCCCTGAAGGCTGGAAGGAAACCAGCTCCTGCAGGCTGGCACCCAAGCCCCGTGCCAAGGAGATCTCCGAACTCCACTGAGAGCCCCTGGCGGCGGCACAGGGAGGCTTCCCTGGGGAGGGACCTGCTGCAGCCACTCAGTACCATCCTGCTCAGCGCTGCGACCAGCTGCCGGGGCGGTTAGGAAGGCGCCAGGCATCCGAGCAGCCAGCAGAGCCTCCCGGGCTGTGCCGAGGAATACATTACCCACCGACTGCAGCGAGAGGAGGGAAAAATCATTATCCTGCCTGTGCGTCGGCCTTGCTGGGGCTCTCATCCATCACCCCTGGCCTCCGCCGCCCACCAAGGTGGCAGTGAGGGGCCGGTCTTGCTGCTTGGGCATGCAGGATGTGACAGAGGCATCTAGACCAGCTGCTAGGAAGCCTCCATCCATCAGCAGCAGCAGCCCAGCTCTGTCAGGCTTCCCCGCCCCGGCAGGACCCACTCCATCAGCAACGACCCTCCCGGGATCGCCCGTGTTGGACGGGAGCGCTTTGCTCCTGCAGCAGTTCCCGATGGGAAGAGGTTGTCCCGAGCAGCAGCACGAGGGGTTGTGGAGACTCCATGCCCCAGCATTATGGACTCGATGGCCACTTGTTCACCCAACTTATCGCTTGTCAGACTGGGATGAGAGCCAGGTTTGGGAGCAGTCAGGCAGGGATTAGCAATCAGGTACCTTAACAGGGAGACTTAAAGGAGCAAGGGGGAAGCAATGGGCCAGACTGAGCTTGAGCAGCTCAGTCCATGCCCAGAGCTCACAGAAGAGCCTGGCCTGTGCACTGAAATTTCTTCAGGATCATCTGTGTCCACTTGGCTCCCGGGGGGTCCAAAGCTGACACACACCCGCCCCCAGCTTTTAGGTTTTAAATAAAACCATACGAGCAAATACTTGCGGCGTGACATCAGCGCAAGGTGATTTACTGCTGCTTTAGCACACTGCGTTCCCCGGGGGCCAGCGCGAGGTGGAAGCGGCAGCGCCTGGCGCTGTGCACGGGGCAGCCCCGCTCCGCGCGGCCCCGACTTCCCCACACTGCTGATTGCGATCGATTCCTGCCGCCCTTCCATCACTCGGCAGCGCCTGCGCCCAGGCATTTGCTGAGCCGGCTCAATCAGGCCTCGTGGATAATCGTTTCTGCCCAGCGAGTTTGGAGCTGAAGGGGGTTGGGATACGGGTCCCTAATGGAGAGCACGTCCATTTGCAAGTCAAGAGAGGTCAATGTTGCTAAAGAGCGAGGCTTAGGCCCGAGGTGCTGGGGCTTGCAGTGCTCGGCACCCGTCGCTCCCCTGCCTTTTCCTTGCAGGAAAGAGGTTTTATCAGCAGAACTCGTAGGGATGGTTGAGCTTTCCCATGCAAGAGGTTTCTTTATGGACCTGCGGGCAAGCCACCCTTTTACTCTCTATGCTGCATAGGAGGGAGCAGAAGGCCCATGAGAAGGCTGCAAATAGCCGGGAAGAAAAGCAAGCCCAGAGGATGCTCAGGGAAGCTGCAATGTCAGCTCAGCTCTGCCCTTGAGCGCTTGAAGCCCAGCAATGTTTTCACAGGTGTACGGGATACCTCCGGGAGCAGATGAGACAGCGTCTTCAACAGGGATGTTATTTGCCTAGCGAGAGGCAGGAAACGGAGCCCCTTGGGGAAGGGCGTCTTTCTTCCTTTATTTGGACAGCTTTTGATGTAACTAAGCAAATAAAGACACAGCCTCTTTGGATGTGCTAATCCTGCCAGCTCGTCCTGCAGTTACCACGGTTCTCAGAGCACTATATTTGAGTTGGAAGAGGAAATATTCAAGATATCACTCCCAAATGCTAGGTGTCAGCACATGAAACCTTCCGGATGACACCGGTGCCAGGGAGCACAGGGTGACACCCCCACGCTACTGCCAACCCATGCAGGGAGAGCCACCAGATACCGACAAGTGACATTGCATCCCTCAGCACCCAGGGCTGGCTTAGATCCGTGGGGACACCGGGCCGCATCGCTACGTACAGGTTGAGAGTTCAGCCTGGGAAGTCCCCTGGCTAAAAGCAGCTCAAGTCAAAGGGGTTCAATGACCGGGTCCTCTCCAACCACCCGCTCTTCACTAACCTGCTCTGCTGAGGTTGGGCTGGGGCTGCATCCTGGCGAGGAGAGGTGGAAACTGCTGCTGCTGGGCAGCCGCCTTGGAGCAGGTACCGAGGAGGAGGAGGAGGAGGAAGAGGAGGAGGAGGGATGCTCGTCTGCTGAGTCACCCGGGAGCTGCGGGGAGGAGCTGGGCTCGGGGGCAGGCGGCAGCCGCTGCGGGCAAGGCAGAGGGTTCAAGGTCAGCAGAGCCTGAGGGCAGCTTGGTGGCTCTTACACCCCATCCAGGTCTACCCGTGTCCCCCAGGGAGTCCTGTGGCATGTGCCACCATGAGCCCGGTGCCCCCTGGGCCACCCCGACCGCTGAACAGGTGGGTCCCAACCAAACAGGGCTCTAGAAGCAGTTGCTGCCACCTCAGGGTCCCTTCTGCTCTATTTAGGGCCACCTTCTGTGCACATCCCCAAGGGTAAACCCGCCAAAGCCCACAGTGCAGGAATAAAAAAGAGATGGAAATTGTCAAATCCAATTCCAAAGAGATGGAATTGAACTCTATTTTCACACACACACACACAAAAAACCTTTCCCACCATTAATAACCTTCTGTGGACCCCTCCAATCCTTTCTTATAGGGAGCACCTCTCCAGGTCCCATCTGGTTTGGAGCTGCCTTTATCCCAGATGGAGACCTTATGGTAGAGCCTGGCTACCTCCGGGTCAAATTCCATCTCTCCGGCAGAGCTCCAGGGCCTTCCCGGTGCTGCCACGGGCTCTCGTACCTCGTCGGAGCGTGCGTGGTCCTTGGCAGGCAGCGAGCGACGAGTGCGCTCGAGCGAGCCCTGAGCGCACTCCGGCACGCGGCGCGGTGCCGGGACACGCGGGGACCGCGGCGCCGCTGGGGGCTGCGGTGCATCCCACACCGGGGGTGGCCGGTGCTCACGGAAGCGTGCGGCGAAGGCGAGCTTGCCGCAGTGGCGTGCGAGGCGGTCGGTGCTGACGCGCAGCAGCGGGGCCTCGCCGCGGCACAGGTACAGGTCCTCGTGCGCCACCGCCGTTGCCACTGCGTTCGCAGGCGGCTGGCCAGGCCGCGGATAGATGGCGAAGAAGGCCTGGCCCACGCAGCGCGTGGCCGTGCTGCTGGTGACGCTCAGCGCCTCGATGCGCAGGCACACCTCATGCTCGCTGTCATTGGCGCAGAGCCCTGCGGGACACACTGTGGGGATGGGGCCTCCTCGTGGGCAGTGCCGTCAAGTGTCCCCCGCTCTTACCTTTGGGCAGGGTGAAGACGAACCTCCTCCTGCGGAAGGCGCAGGCGGCGCCGTGCTGTTCCACCACGTTGGTGGTGGCGACGCGGGAGCATGCGGCCTCCTTGGCGCTGCCTATGCGCAAGCGCACGCCGCCCGCGCCGGCCCCGCGCAGCTGTGGGCTCTCCACGGTGAGGCGCAGCACGTAGCGCCCGTGCCCGCCTGTGAACCACGCGCGCAGCACCTCAAACTCGAAGTCCAGCGCCTTCTCCTCCAAGCGCAGGCGCGCCAGGGGCAGCGCGCGCAGCTCGTCCGACGCCATGGCCCGTGCAGAGCCCTGTGGATGCTCCCCGGGTTGTTTGCCAGGAAACCAGGACGCAGAGCGCTGGCTGCCCGCCAGCAAACCCAGCCCCGTGGCTCCACTCCAGGTGAAGCCAAGGCGATGGCGCATGCAAGCGCGGGCTGACGGCGAACACGATGGCTCCTCCTCGGGAGACTTATCCGGCTGGGACGGGGAGCGCACGGGAGAGACTGAATGCTGCGACCTTGGGTGATGCTGTGACCTCTCCAACCCCAATCCCAGCAGAACCAAGTGCAGAAGGAGAGGAACCTGGATCCCTCAGCACAGTGGTCAAAAGGGGAGGTACCCAGGTGATGGGGAGGTTGCAGTCGGTTCCTAGCTCGCTGCAAAACCCGCTCCGCTCTGCAGTGCAGAAACGCAGAGCAATCCTGCCTGTGTATCCGTAGCTCTCCCCTCCAATTTCCTTTCTGTAAACACATTAAAGAGCTGCCTCTAATGATGGCATCATCAAAGAGTAATTTTCGCCTAATCGGGTCTCGAGTGCAGTTAATTCATGCGCTGCTTTTCTGCAAGTGCGCATGGCTCCTGTTGCTCCCTCCATTGCGCTGGAGGGCAGGAGATGCAGGAAAAGCAGGAAAATTGCAGCACAACTTTCCCCCTAGGAGCTGGATTGGGGCCAAGTTACCTGCAAGGACCGCGTCTCTGCTCAGAGTCTCTTCCCAGCATATGTTCCCTACCCGGACACAGCACCTGGGAGAGAGGATGCTCCCCCAAGAGGGCTCTGCTTTTGCCAATCCCAAGGGATTTGTCTGTTTCTTGGATGCAAGAAGTGCCCTTTGGCTGCTGGAGCTCTGCCCACATAATGAGCACGAGGTCGGAAAACTCGTCTCCATGGTCGGCACTGTGCGTTGCGCCCAAAGCCGAGTTCCCGACGCTCTTAATTCCTTCTCCATATAAAGAGCATCCTTCCAAAGGCAGCTTTCCAAGTGGGGATGGGTTGAATGGACATGGTAAAAGATGCAGGGATTCGCCTGTGATCCATCCTTGTGGAAGTGTGTAGGATCCACATGGCTGCTGCAGAAGGATGGACCCAAGGGCTGGTGTGGAATGCTTCCCTAGGACTCCACGATTGCTTTTCTCCCTAATCTCTCCTGGAAACAGCTGTGGGGCCAGCACTGTGGATTTAGGATCAATCTTAATTGGAGGAAAAAAACCCACAGGTCGCTCTGCTCAACAGTGCCATGAGGTTTTAGCTAAAAATTAAACTAAATCTTGAAGGTTGATTAATTTTTCTCTGCTCCATTTGCTCACTCGCCATCACGTGCGCGGGTTTATCTGGATTATTTCCTTGCGCGGTTTTGCCAGGAGCTGGCTCATGGTCCGGTGTTGATCTAGAAGTGGATGAATGGGTGGCCGTGGGGATACCTGTCCCTCAGGCTTCTCTCATCCACCCATCCCCTTCGTGAGGTCTATTCCTAAGCTCATGATCAAAAAATTCCAAGTTTATTTTGGAGGGATTTCCCATGGATTAGGTAGTGTGGAAATGGAGGGGTTTCTGGAAATTGATCATCCTGGTGAGGCAGCGCCGGGGACTGCAAGAGTCGGGCCAGGCCAATGACCTGGGAAGTGGGGGCACTTCCCGAAACCTCGCTCGCTCCGGGCAAGGGGGGATTTCTAGGGGCCGGGATGACTCTGCTTATCACCCTCCTCCGCGGTGAGGCTGAAGCATGTTCTTGTTTTATGCTGTGAAATGATCAAAGGGAAACGGAATGCATTTTTTTGTAATTATTGTGCAGAGGAAACGGCCCCTCTGGGGCCGAGCGTGGGACTGACCACGGAGGTGCCGGTGGCATGGGATTTTCCTCCTCGACAGCTGCCTTCCCAAAAGATGTAACCGACGGGCCCTCCTCCTCTCCCAGAAAGTTTTTCAGCATCTCCCGGGAGCTGGAGCCGTCCCGGGGGGAGGAGAAGGTGGAAAAGGAGGAGGGAGCAGCTCCAAACCCCGCGAGCCGGACAGACCTGGGCAGAAGGGGGCTGGCTGGAGGCAGCACGCGGGGCGAGCGGAGCACGGGGTTGGTTGCTTCTCCTTTCCTAACCCCCCGCGCGGCCCCGCGCCAGGGCCTCCCCGCGATGCAGGGGATAAAGTTCCTTGGCCCTCGCAAGCGGACACTCTCTCGCCGTGCCGAACTTTGCCTTTGAGCTCGCACGGCCGCGGCGGCGCCGGCTCCCCCCGGCTGCGCGGGAGCACCGCGGGGATGAGGGCCAGCGCGCGGGGCGCAGCAGGGATGCTGTAACCCCCGCGGAGGAACCTGGCCTTCTTCCGAGAACATTGGAGCACCCCGGGAGGAAGGTAACCTCTTGTATTCCCTTTTCTCCCCGCTTCTTTCTTTATTTTGTACATGTTTCTCTTAATTTCTTGCTGTTTTTGAAATTAATGCCTGCTCCTGATGCACTTGCTCATAGGGAGCCCAGCTCGCCCGTTCAGGTCTGGGTAAGGACGCTGTGAGGACGCATTCCCGCTTGCAGGGCTTCACGCCGGGGCAAGGCGCAGCAGGTGCAGCTGCCTTCGCAGGGCCGAGGGTTTGAGCAGGGCCGAGGGGCTGCGAGCCTAAAAATACCCTTCCTTGCCGCCCTGCTTGCTTCCCTCCTCAGCCTGCTCTTGCGTGCGGCTTGGAGCGCTCCAGAGGTGCGCTCGCTCGGGTGAGTGTTTGTGAGCTCGGCAGCGGATTTAATATCTGCCGGCGCCAGCTCTGCAGACAAAAGAGTTTCGCAAAGAGCCGTGGAGGCTCCGCGGCCCCCCGCGCTCCCCTGCAGGGAGTCGGCCGGCCCAGGACTTATCCTGGGGACATCCGATTGGGATCAAGGAGGCGAGATGCCAGTGCTGCCGGAGCCGGCTGCCAAGTGGCTCCGTGGGGAGAAGAAGTGCCCTCGAGCGCTCTGTCGAACCCGCGTCGCATTGCAAGCGGAAGCGCACGGGGAGGCCGCGCTGGGGCTTTCCTGGCCTCCGGAACACATGGGGTTGGGATGAGGATGATGTCCTGATGACGATGATGCCGTTGCCCTTGGGAGTCGGAAAATTGAGGGCACCTTCAGGAAATGGGACGGTCCTGGAGATCCAAATGGGCTCCGTGGCCGAGCTGGGGAGGCCCCAGCCTCCAGCTAAGCCGGCAGCCTCCGCTGCAGCTCCCGAATGGCAATTGAATTAGAGGAGATCCCTTTTAAACAACTCTTCCCCCCCAGCCCAAGCACTCCCCGAGCAATCGTGAAACGAGATCTTTATCATTTTTATTAAAAGCTGTACACAAGGCATCACCATTAAGCGGGATATGAGGAGGGAAGGAGGGGGGATTCCCTCATGGCGCTTCCCCTCCCCGTTTAATTCATCGTGGTGGGATGCAACAGCTCCCCGGAGAGTGATGGATGGTGGGAAGTGGAGAATATGGAGGAGCTTTATGGAGCCCATCAATCTCGGGCGACGCTGCCGCGATCAAAGGCCCGGCCCTGCTTTCGGCAGAGGTTACAGCGAGGAGCAAAGCGATCGGGTTTCGGGAAGGCGTGAGGGGCCGTGCCGGCGGCCGCCCTGCTCCCGCCGTGAGCTTGGCACACCTGCCCGGGCACGGCGCGCAATGGAGCGCTGCCGCAAGCCGCCCCGGACCTTAACTCTTCCCTGTCCTGGTTGATGCTGCACAGGGGCTCAGCCCGGTGCTTTTTTCCAGGCTGAAACAGCGGCCGCTCGTCCTCGCAGCCTGTTCTCCCTGCTCCGCACGTGCCACCAAGGTGCCTTACTGCAGCCCCGGCCCCGCGCACACACCCGGGGGTGGTTGCTGCGCTGGGGGCTCCGTGGAAGGATGTGGATGTGGATGTGGGACCAGTCGTGATGCCAACCTCAACTTTCAAATGCAGGTGCTCGAGCAGAGCGTTTTGGGCCACCCTTCGGCCATCCTGCGCCTCCGAAAGGGGCTTCCTGGCTGCAGCAGCTGCACGTGCGTCGTGTCGCGGCTTCAAGGGGCTCCGTCTACCTTTTGCTACAGAGCGCCACATTCCTGGGAGGTGAGATCAGAGCCAGAGCGGGTGGGACTGAGGGATGTCTGGAAAGTGGCTGTGCTGAAGGCTCGGCCATGTGCGCCGCGTTGCTCCGGGGTGGCCCTGGGGCCGCGTCTGCTCCGCTCCGTGAGCAGGAGCAGCAGGTTGAGTGGGGACCCGGGGCTGGGACGGGGCAGGACGGTGCCGAATGGAAACTGCTGCAACGGGCAAACAGGACCCAATTCCTCATGCCTCCAGCCCATCCCATGGGTGCCTGGACCCGTGTCCTTCTGAGTTGGTCGAGGACCCAAAACCTGGCTCTGGGCGGGATGCACAGCGGAGCCCATGAGGGACAGCGTGGCCGCGGTGGCGGGTGGCTCTGCCTCATCTCGGCTGGAGCTGCCCGCAGGGATATGGGACCGGAGCCCCTCTCTGATCCCGGGAATGCCTTTGAAGGCAGCGAGCGGTGTCCGGAGCTGGTTGCTGGTGAGCACCAGCTGTGCAAACAGCAGCCTGGAGCAGAGCTGCCGGCTCAACCATCCGTTCCCTGCGTGGGAGATGCAGCCGCTCAGGCTTCCCTGTGGAGCAGCGATCCACGGAAACCCCTCATAGTGGGTGGATGTCCTGCGGGCAGGGGAACGTTGTTGTGGCAGCCATGGGCTCCATCTCCATCCTGCCCATGGAGCCTGGGGAGCGCTGGGGATGGGAGCTGCTCCCCGGGCCAGCTTCACCCTCTGGAAAAGAAGGAAAAAACGACATTATCCCTGCAGAGGTTTCCAGGGAAAGCCGCGCAGGTCCGCGGGGCGCACGGCTCTCCCCGCTGGGCTGCAGGCCAGTCCCCCATCCGCTCACCGCCCCGATCTCCTTAGCACTTTGCGGGACAGCCCGTGCCCTGCCGCCGAGCCCAAACTTGACCCTTGCGCTGCTTTCCGAGCGCTGCCCATAAATACTGTTAAACAACCCAAACAAAGGCTCCGATTCTATCAGCATCCCGCGGCGGGGAGGGAGAGACGAGACCCAATGAGTTTATCCGGAGCACTCGTTCCGGGGGGGAGCTCGGTCCTTCCTTCCCTCTTGGAGCTCAGATAAAGGCTGGGTCCTTTGTGGCGGCGCTGCCTTGGATGTGGATCATCCCGTCCCTCTCTCCCAGGCCGGGTTAGAAAGGAGGAATCCATGGAAGGCAACGGCTCCGCAGACACGCGCAGCTCCCTGCCGGATCACGGCTTTGCCGACGCCGACCTCGTCTCGGACTGGTACATCTACGAGAGCGTGGAGCCGGCTGCAACGCAGGACGAGTGAGTATCCCCACGGGGGTTAGCAGAGCCGTCACGGGAACCCGTGGCCTTGCCATGCCTCTCGGGATTCCTTCGGGAAGGGCGAGCACTCTTGGTGGCTCCGAGGACCCCCAGGGCTTGGACTTGTGGAGAAGGTGGTTAGGGCTCCCATGTGCCTGGCTTGGGAATCACCTGCTCTCTCAGATGCCCTTGGGGGGTTTTGCTGGGCGGGTTGGTGGCACGTGCTGAGCTGCTTGTGGAGATGGGCTGAGACCCTGGCCTAGGGCTCTGGGGACAGGAGCTGCTCTGAGACCTCCGGCAGTTTTCCCCCTATCCCAGAATGGGGCTGGGTGTCCTTGTGCCGGCACAATCCTCTGCTTGCTCCGTTCCTTCCTCCCTGTAACTGTGTCTGTGGATGTATCGAAGGCTCCTGCAAGGCCATTGACACCGCTAGGACAGAGGTGTCCCCAGGCCCATTTGCAGGCACCTATTGTCCCTCTGTTGACTTAACTGTCCTGGGTGGCTCCTACCCCC